>PVKZ01000546.1:560647-745388 GCA_004027375.1 Macroglossus sobrinus
TTTTTTTTTTTTTTTTTTTTTTTTTTTTTTTTTTTTTTTTTTTTTTTTTTTTTTTTTTTTACTGATTGAATCGCATTCAGCCTTGCTCTCTCACCAACCAGAAATTCCTATTCTTTTGACTCATTCATTTCCTTTACCAGGAAATCTCAAAATGAACCACTATATTATAAAGTCTGATCTTTATATGATTTTCTGTTTTCTTTTCATCCAGCCTTCAAGTTGCTTTCAACTATGTTTTAGATTTACAATGCTTGTTTTAAATCTATTTCCAATAAAAGATGATATTTTATTTGTTAATTAGTGAGATCTTTTATTCCATATTGTAACTTTTGCCTTTTAAGCATTATTCTTTTACTTTTCTGGTTGAGGACTCAGTATTTTACAGTTTTCTAGAAATTTCTAATTCTTTTCTTTATAAGCTTGTTATATAAACTCATACAAACATTTCTTACAATCTCTTTTTTCATTTTAAGTGTTTTTGGAGCATTATATTTTACTTGGTAATGTTAATTTTGATATTGTTATAGGAAATCGTTAACGTCCAAATTTTGGCCTTCAGTTTTTCTGGTGAAAAAGTATAGATTCTATATCTAAGAGTCACTCCAGGTCAACCTATCCTTTGAGATTTGGCTCAAATCTTTTGATCCATGTTCAGTGACAGACTCAGTCCTTGTGAATGTCTTAGGGAATAGAGGGGACAGGGAAGCTCCATTTCTCCTGGCCTTTTCTGGTCCAGGTGCCTGCTTTTGCTCATTAGCTGGGCTCATGGCTTACCCACCTCTGTATGCTGTCCCTTTTACACACGGTGCACCCCACACAGGGTCTGGGTCCTTCTTCTCCACATTTCAAGGCTGAGTGTATAGCAGATGTTCACTGAAGTTTAGGGCATAGAGGTGTTTAATTAAAAGAAATTTGAATTATAGCATCATGAGAATTAAATATGTATTATTGCAATTCTCAAATATCTGTGGTCCTTGGGAACTTCATACTTTGCCTTTTTTCAGCAAGCTGACTGGTTTGTAATCTTCCTCTCTTTACTCTCCATCTTTCCTCTGGGCTCAACTCCATCCCTTTAAGTCCTGTTATTTCTTATATTGTGAATTTAATTATCATGTTAACTCCTATTTTTAACCAGGACATCTCTTCAGAATATCAGTTTATATCTAACGTTTCCTCTCTGTTTATTCTCAGGCAAGACATTTTTTTTTCTTTAAAGAACTGTGACACCTGTTGTCAGCCCTCCATGGCATCACATTCTTCACCCCTCTTTCCAAACATGTGAATTTAAACCAGAGGAAGCCATAAACTTTTTGGAATAAACTTTTTGGTATTCTCATTATTTAATTTAATTTATTTGTTTAAAAAAATTTTAAATTAATTACAATTGACACACAACATTATATTGGGTTCAGGTGTACAATACAGCAATTAAACATTTATATAATTTGCAGTGATCACCCCAATAAATGCAGTACTCATCTAACACCATGTGTAGTTATAATAATACTGACTATATTCTCCATGCTATACTCTATATCCCCATTACTCTTCTTCAACTACCAATTTGTACTTCTTAATTCCCTCCCCCCACCCCATCTTCCCTTACCCGGCAATCATCAAAATGTCTGTATCTATAAATTTGTTTCTGTTTTGTTCATTTATTTTGTTCTTTAGATTTTACATGTAAGTGAAATCATATAGCATTTGTCTTTCTCTGTCTGACTTACTCCACTCAGCACAATATTCTTTAGGTTCATTCATGTTGCAGCAGATGGAAAGATTTCATTCTTTTTTTTTTATAGCTGAGAAATATTACACTGTATATATGTACTACCTCTTCTTTATTTATTCATTTACTGATGGACAACCAGGTTGCTTCCATATCTTGGCTATTGTAAATAATGCTGTAATAAATATATGGATGCATGTGTCCCTTTGAAGAAGTCTTTTAGATTTCTTCAGATAAATACCCAGAAGTAGGATTACTGGGTCCTTCTTTGTCTCTTATAATAGCCTATTTTGTCTAGTATAAGTATTGCAACTCCAGTTTTTGTTTATTTCCATTTTCATGAAATACTTTTTCCACCCCCTACGTTCAGTCTGTGCATGTCTTTATAGCTGAAGTGAGTCTCTTCTGGCAGCATATGTAAAGGTTTTGTTTTCTTATCTATTCAGCCACCCTATGTCTTTTGATTGGAACATTTAATCCATTTACATTTAAAGTAATTGTTGATATGTAGATAGATAGATTTTATTATTTACATTTTTTAAATCTTTTTTTTTCCTTCTCCTTAAAGAAGTCCCTTTAACATTTCTTGTAATACTGGTGTGGTGGTGATAAACTCTTTTAGCTTTTTCTTGCCTGGGAAGCTCTTTATCTGTCCTTTAATTCTAAATGATAGCTTTCTTGGGTAGAATAATCTTGATTGTAGGTCCTTACTTTTCATTACTGAATATTTTGTGCCAGACCCTACAGGCCTGCAAAATTTCTGTTGAGAAATCAGCTGACAGTCTTATAGAAGCTCTGTTGTGGGAAACTAACTGCTTTTCTCTAGCTGCTTTAAAAATTTTCTCTTTTTCTTTAACCTTTGGCATTTTAATTATAACATGTCTTAGTGTGGGACTCTTTGGGTTCATCTTGTTTGAGACTCTCTGTACTTTCTGGATTTATATGTCTATATGCTTCACCAGGAAAGGTGAAGGGCAGTTTAGGGAAGTTTTGCATCATTATTTCTTCAAATAGGTTCTCAATCCTTCCTCTCTTTCTTCTCCTTCTTATAAGCCCTATGCTGCAAATATCGGGACACTTGATGTTGGCCCAGGGACACCTAAACTAGCCTCATTCTTTTGGATTTTTTTTCTTGTTGTTATGATTGGTGTTTTCTGCTGCTTTATCTTCCAAATTGCTGATCTGATGCTCTGCTTCATCTAATCTTCTGTTGATCCCTCTCACATATTATTTTAGTTATTGTATTTGTCATTTTTGACTGTTTTTTTTTCTGTTTTCTATCTCTACGTTTATGTTTCTTATCTTTTTATTGAAATTCTCCCTGAGATCAATGAGCATCCTTATTACCAGTGTTTTGAACTCTGAATTTGGTAGATGGCTTGTCTCCATTTTATTTATTCTTTTTCTGGAGCTTAGTCCTATTCTTTCATTTGTGACATGTTTCATTGTATCCCCATTTTGGCTGCCTCCCTGTGTTTGTTTCCATGTATTAAGTAGAGCTGCTTTGTTTCCCAGTCTTAGCAAAGTAGCCTTAAGTAGTAATTGTCCTGTGGGGCCCAATGACTCAGTCTCCCTGGTCATCTGAGCCAGGTGGTCCAGGTGTGTCTCTTGTGGGGGTCGTGTATGCCTTCCTGTTGTAGTTGAGTCTTGGTTGCTGTTGGCACATCAATGATTGACCCTTAGGTTGATTAGTTGTGAGAACTGGCCATGACTTCAACGGCTGTTTTATAGGGGCTGACCTACAGAGTAGAATTTGCTTTAGCAGGACTCCGATGCCTGCCTAGTTTGCCCTTTAGGTTATTTGTGGAAGTGGTTGCGTGGTGTTGTAAAAAGCTGACCACCAGGTGTGTTGGTTCTGGGGACTCTGGAAGGGGCTGTGTTGCAGGCCAACATCAGCCACTGCCTGGTGCCATTTGTTTTGCTGAGCTCAGAAGTACCTGGGAGAGCCTAAGCTGTGAACTGAGGCTTACTGCTGCTGGTGCTGGGTTTGGGACTGCTTAGTAAGAGGTATGGGACAGCTTCCCCTACTTTGGCCAGCACCACCCTTAAAAATTAGAATAATGCCAAATCTTACCCATTTCTCATGAACTTTGACACTGGGTCTAAAGCTTAAACAGGTCCTTAGTTTGTTTTGTTGATTTTTGTGGCCTATTCTTGTGTACCACCTGTTTTGATTTGGAGGGTCTAGGTTAGGGTCTGGGTGGACCTTGAACCTGGTGGTCTTCTCCTCTGCTGTTTTTTTGTGTGTGCTAACACTTCCATCACATATACTGTTTTTACTGAAACAGCAAAACTCTTCAGTTCTATTGTATTATTTTAGGGGATGTATAAAGTAACATCTGTTTATGACATCTCACAGTTCTGGATTTGTACCTTGAGCAGGTATTTGTATTCATTTCTTTGTTTTTTTCCCCCACCACCTTCCATATCTATTTGATTTTGTTTTCCACATAGATTAAAGTGCACAAGCATGTGCATGTGCACACACACTCTCACACTCTACCGAAGGAGAAAGGACATGGCAGGGTAAATAAAATAATAGAAAGACGAATCTCCAGGAATCAATATCAGAACAGTCAAAACAACCACCAGACAAGAACTACATTTCTTATTTTCTGCACTGAATCACTCGTGGTCTCTGCTCTCCAGGAGTGCACAGTGTCGTGGGAAGATCCGATGAGTGCACAGGAAACATTACACTGTGGAAAGAAGAGGAGATGTGGAAAAGCTGAGTTCAAATCCCTATTCTATCACTAGTATTTGTGTAAACTAGAATAAGTTTCTTAACTTTTCAGAATCTCATTTCTGATTTCTTCTGACTGAAACATTTTTTTTTTCATTAAAAGCCTCATAGTCTAGCAGAAAGAAAAACAGAGAAGGATTAGACACAATTACATCTCTCTGTCTTCAAAGGCTATCTATCACCCACTAGGGAGGCAAGGCAAGCACACCAGCTTGTGTAAGAACATTGGTGACCTGTGTGACAGATGACCTGTCCTGGTGTTCCTATGGGATCAAATAAAGACATGAGATAGTGGGAGAGGAGAGAGATGTTATTTAACATCAACTGAGCTAAGAAATACACTGTTTAATACTTGTTTTGATCTCTGATCTCAGTTTTAATACTGCAAGTGGGACATAAAATCGGCAAGAGAAAGTTCTGGGACAGGTGGACTGGATGTTTGGGCAGCGAGCCAGTGTGTAGTAGCCACACTCATCCCCAAACAAAACATTCTACTATCAGATAGGATATGTTCCCACCTCATACGGTGTCTTCCATATGTCTCAAAATATTGACAGCCTTAAGAGATGATGTAAAAGAGCAAATAAAAAGTGAGGAAGAGAGAGATTACCAAGGACAAACAAGAAGGATGGAGGCCAGCTGTTCTCCATTCTTCCCAGGGACAAAGAGTTCTGTCCTCTGATCTGTCTCAGCACATTATCTTATTGCACTTAGCACTTTCTACCTTAGATGCGATTATTTATGTACGAACCTTATCTTCTTTACTGAACTGTTAGCGTGTGGAGCCCAGAGCCTGCCTCCTTCTTCTTCAGATACCCTCAATGCAGGCCTCACACTTAATACTAACCAGTGACTGTGTGTTAAAAGCATACATAGGCTGTCAATGATAGTGGTCAGAATTTTTGACCAGAAGGTGGGAGAAGAGAGAGTCAAATCACATTGAGTTAAAAAAAATTTTCTGGAGAGTGGTTGAATTAAAATGATTTACCTATGGAATGTTATCTCTTTTTCTGGAGGTCTTTACAAAAAAATAACATATTCTAATCAATTTGAAATGATTTAATTATGGTGTTTTGTGTGTGGCCAGCGGAGAGAGCTGCCGAGTGCTCCAGATTCCTTCCAAAACTCAAAGCTCTTGATCTGTGATGAGAAACATCAGCTTCCATGGCTGACTTCTTCACACTCTCTTCTCCCACCTCCTGGTCAACCATGTTAAAATCTGCCTGAGAGTGATAAATTAAGGATAGGATTTCTGTGTCTGGTCCATGAAAGAATGCTCTGACCTGAAAGAGAGATCTGGGCTTGGGATAATTCACCCGAACAAGGTCTAGTTCTTATCTCAGGCTGTGACAGGCCTGCTATGAAAACAGTACCCTTATAAGAAAATCAAGTGAGGCGGGGGCTCTGTCACCTCGACTGAAAAAATTGAGGCCGTTAATGATGTAAATGTGTTTTTGAAAATGGTTTTCTGAAAATCTTCCAAATGGGGACTCTAATCTTGGCATGAAGATTTTCTTAAGGTGTCTAAGATTTCTCTCATTGTCCTTAGATGCTGCCCCACATGCCAGCAACCAAATATGGAATCTTTTCCCATTTCTTGCTCCAAACTTGTGGCACTAAGTGAAAATAAAAGCATTTCTGACAAGAGATATGCTTTCTTCCATTTGACAGTAAAATCATGTTTCTCAACTAGAAAGGAACTTTGCCACTGAAACTTAATCTTCAAACAATTTTGGAATGAGATGTGCAAGAACCGCTGAAGATAAAATTTTCTATTTTTAAAATAATGCCTACAGCACCTGGTATTTCTAGGTGAAATTTTCTATTTTTGATTTCTCATTTTATCTCTGGTCTCCAGAAATTCCTCATTCACTTATGCTTCTTAGAACTGCCTTTTGAAAAATGATAGTAAGGGCTAAAACAATTGGTGGTTTGCTGAGACCACGTTCTTTGAGAAAGACGAGAGAATAGTGGTTCAACATTGACTAAAGTGTCCTGAACACTCATGCTGAGTCTTTGGAAGCTGAAGATAGTATCTGTGTCTCACTGCTTACTCTTTAATTCCAGGTCTCCACCAAGGGAAAGCCATCACTGCCTTTGGAGGTGGGACTCCAGTTTTCAATAAGCCGCTCAGGGGCAGCCACATTGGGTTATGGGGGGATAGGTTACTCAACTACATGTATTCTGGGAGTTTTAATTATGCAAACCTCTGCACTCTAGTATGGTGTCACTAGCCCCATGTGGCTATTGAGCACTTGAAAAGGGGCTAGTTTGAAATGAGATGCTCTGTGAGTGTAAAATACATGCCATAATTTCAAAGGCTTAATACAAATAAGGAATGTAAAATAGCTCAATGATATGTTTCATCGAATATATTTTGAAATGATAACATTTTGGATATATTGGGTTAAATAAAATGTACTACTAAATTTCAACTGTTTCTTTTTACTTTTTAAAATATGGCTACTAGAACATTTAAAAATACATATGTGGCTCGAATTATACTTCTATTGGATGGCACTGCTCTAGATACAACACTGGAAAGGAAGGTGGGTAATTCTCCTCACTAGATTGTCTCCTTCTCTCTATTCTTATAAGTACTAAAATTGTCAGATTTGGCAAGGATGCTATGTTGCTTTGCACATGCCCTTCCCCGTGTGATTCTTGGTTTTACAATTAGATTATACATATCTTGAGTGGCTTCAAGTCACAGAGTCAACAAAACCATGAACAATAACTTGTGTTAGGTATGGTACTGGGTTTTGGGATCGCAATATTAAATAAAATCTGGCAAGTACCCTGGGAACCTGCTGTCTAGAGAAAAGACTGGTAAGCACATAGCTGCTAGAATCAAATTTGAGAAGCGTGGTGGTAGATTCTAGTCCAATGGTTTGCCGCATTTCCATCATGAGGAAAGGGATTCAGAGGATGGGGCGTTCCTTTGAATCACCTGTTTCTGTAATCTCTCCAGCTCTACTCAATTATATATATATATACATTTACATATATACACACATATATATGTATATGTATATATGTATATATATACATATATATATATATAAAATATTTATATAAGAGTTGTTTTTATGGCACAGGTAAAAGATAGTCATAAAAAGAAAGAAAAAAGAGAAAGAAAATACAGATTAAGCAGGAAACACAAATTTCATGGTTGCCACTGTTAGCATTTTGAAATAATCCTTTCCAGTCATAAGCCTCTCAAGTGCCAGAACTCAAATTTGGATTAGGCATAGCAGAAAAGGGAATTTCTGGCTTCTCAATGGCTGGATCCAGAGATCCAAGCAATTATCAACTGTCTATCTTGCTCTCATCATCTTTCATCTGTGCTTTTATATGTACTGGCTTTATTTCCATGCAAACTTTTGCTTATTCTGGAAAGATGAACCCTGGCAATTCAGGTTTATGTGATCCATTAGGCTGGGGGAGAGAGAGAAAGAGAGAGAACACAAATCACTAGATCATTAACTGTGTTTGAGAAAGATTAATCTAATTGGTCCACCCAACAAAACCCTGTATTGAGAATAGAGAAAGAATATTACTCCACAGCCAGAGAGGCAGAAAAAAAGGATATGCCTGTCTGTCTACTACCTGCCCACCTATTTACCAACCTACTTATTTATCTGATGTAATAAACTGTTTGGGAGGATGATAGAAATAGGAAAGTGCTTTATACTTCTTTACTTAAAAACACAGTGTCATTTTACTGAAAGTGGCAAGACTAAAGCCAGGTTAATAGAAGAGATATCAACGCGACATTAGACTGTGCTTTTTCCAAGAAAGATATTGTTCCCCTGGGTGAGGGGTGCTTAGTTGACATTTCTGGTAAGGAAATTAGTTACAGCTCTCTTTGGTGGCAAGACTCAACTGGACTTAGAGCCTCCATGTTCACTCTTGCTCATTCCCCTCCCCTCACCCTCACCTGCAAAAGAAACCTACCTGATGTTTTAGCCAGGGTTGGAGGCGCTGCTTGATTTGGCTGGTTGTAGGGAAGACTTAGGAGCAGAACTTCCTCTCTCTGTCAGAAAAGGGAAGTGTTGCATTTCCCAAGGGAGAGGTTGGGGTGGAGGGTGGGGCACAGGACTGATAGATTTAAGGAAAGACCCACAATTGAGTGGAGGGATCTTAGAGGCTGTAAGGGCGGAAGAGAGCATTTTCAGGGAACACTTTTGTTGCAAACACCTGTGTTGGGCAGGACTTTCTGTTGTGGTACAAGGAAACAATTACATTAGATACCATTTTGGCTTTGTCCCTCATGCACTTTACTAGAGTTTCAAGTCGGATCTGACCTTGCAGTAGCTGCATACTTACCTGGCAAGGCAGGGTCTCCCTTTATTCTATTTGGAGGAGGGGGAGAGCTGATGAGAATGGAAGTCAGTCCTAAGAGGAAGAAAGCTGAGAGATTCATGTGGCAGCAATGGCTCAGAAGGCTCCCTAGGTATAAGAGACCAGTAAGAATGAATTAATTGATCTGCACCTCTTTTCTGCTGAAGGGATTGGTGAGATATACCTATGGACCAAAAGAAAAGAGATTCTGACATTTCCCTATATAAACATATGTAACCTGGAAATGTCAGAATCTCCCCTTTAGGTACTTGTTCAACACAGAGCACATCTATAGTTACTTGGGTTTATTTCATGATTTTATAATAATTGGCTGGTTTCTAGTAGAGAGGAGCTGGGGTGGCAAATACTGAAAGTTGAGTTTTCTGAACAGCAATAGTTCCATGACTGTATTCCAGGTGTGCCACAAGCTGTCTGTGACACCCAAGACACCCTTCTTGGTCTACTCCAAGGTTCTTCTGGCTCCTGATAAAATAAAGACAACATGTTTAGGTTGCACAAAGGTCAAAAGTACACAAATAAATAATGAATACGCATATTGAGTAAAGAGCAACCTTTGCCTCTAAAATTGATATACCACCTGCTAATCTGATCATGTAGAATATGTTCTTAGACTAACATAGGACATGATAAAACTTGATTTATATAACCATGTACTCGGTAAGATAAATAATTGTGAAACACTTTGAATGTATAAAGTATTATATGGATGCTTAATGATCACGGCAATTATTTTACAACTTAATTGTGAGAAAATGAAAGGCATAGAGTGGCTTAACGAATTCAAAACTTTATCGGACTGCATGTCATGAGGGAGATAAAAGGAGAGTTTGTAGCGTAATGTCACATTCTGTGAAAACTTCAATCGAACTTCTCAGCATTTTTAAAACAGGAGAGAGCTCCTGAGAGATACAAAATGATTTTGATTATGCAGATAATTAACTTACGGTGAATTCCATTTTACATTCTTTAAGAATAATCTTTTAAAGAAACAACAAGTATTATGGGCTGGCATGGCACTACAGATGGCCGAACTGATAGAGCATACACATGGAGAAGCCTTGTGCTTTTGAGATGTGACTCTTTTCACACGGGTGGCATCGCAAAGCCTGTCTTCACACTCAGCCCTGAGCTCAGCTGAAATTGAGTGGGTCTCTCTCTCTCGCTCTCACTCTCTTGCTCTCTCTCTTTTTTTCAACAAAACCATTTATTGCAATAATAAGATGATATAAATTTGAGCTTCGAAGAGGACTTACTAAAGGCAATAATGCATGCTGAGCATTTTGTCAGGATAGAAAACCAGACATTAGTTCCATCCATAGAATTTCCTTGTTGGTCCTGAGAGCTGCATGGAGTAAGTCGAATACAAACAGATATTCAAGTTTTATTGTATTTGGCTACCGAGTCTATTAAAGAAATAGCTTACCATGTCTGTTCACTAGATGTGCTTTTGGCCTTGGGATTTTTATACCTTTGGTCCTTGGCTACAATAGTTCATACATAATAAACAGAGATTAAAGTTGTATCCTATCATGAGATGAATAATATTTAACATAGCTAGTCAACGTTTCTAACTAGTAACCTTTGAACGAATCACTGGAATAATTTGATTTTTTAAATCAGATTTCACCATGCTTTGACATGAATTCATTCACGACCTTCAACTAAAATTTTGAAAGGGGCATTTAGGCACCTGTGGCTCTCCAAACCTGTAAAGAAGGTCGGTGCCCAAATAATCTTTCATATTTGCAGTTCAGATTTACTCTCTCACAATCATTTTGCAGACCATCTGCATAGAGTTTACACTTTTGAGGTATAATCCCAAGTAATTTATCACTTTTTCTGTATACTAAAATTAAATGGCTTAATTCTTGGGGGATTAGTTGAGAAAACATTTGCTGTTTCGGCCAAGCCTCTATAATCTATATTTCTCCAGGTTGTTAAAATGTCAAACTGAAAGAGGGTAAAGCTAAGCAACAATAAAATTCAAAGAGAGTAAACTATAGTCTCTCCAGTTATTGCAATTTTTTATCAGTCTCATTGATCCTAGATAATAAATGCATGTTGCTATAAGTTTCCGAAACTAAAGAAGATTTTAAGAGAATCAATTTTAGGAATAAATGTATCACTAAAAAGAGGGTTTTGCCGGCAAGGTCAAGAGCTGTTTTTTTCTGAAGAAAATAAAAAAGCTGGGCTTGTGATTTCACACAGATCTTTGTTTGATGATTTCCAACCATTTAAAATAATGTATCTGTTAGGAGTATGTTTAAAAAGCTAATGTGAGTAGTTGAGCAGCACAATTAACAAATTAATGAACTCACTTCCGTTTACCCTAGATTATAATTGGTAATTGCTAATTGGTTAATCTAAGTGATGCCTTGGGCCTTTATTGGAAGTGTTAGCGTTTGAAAGCATTAGCTTGATGAATTTCCTCAGCTAACACTCAAGACTTGTGAAATTTAAATTTAAATGTCTATTTAAATTTCATACTTGTAAAATCTATATGTCTATTAATGTCCATCAATAACTTGTAATCAGGTTTGAATCTGTTAGGAAAACAAATAAGCAGCCTTTGGAATTAAAAGGTAAATATAAGAATTCATGAATATACTAATTGCTCTTTCATGTTAGAGCTGTTAGCTCAAATTTGGCCCCCAGCAAAGTTTCTCTTTTTAGTCAGAGATTGTGTGTGTGTGTGTGTACGCATGTACATGATCACATATAGTTATTATCTCTATAGGGAATTCTGACTTTTAAGTAGTTCTGAAAAGGAAGTGTTAACCGTTTTACTTTGACCTGTTTTATTTGCATAGACACAGTCCCTTTCTCACCCTTGATTGAAAAGTCTTCTTCCTTATTCCTTCTTAGTTGTTTCCTCCTCTTCTCTCTTACTGGGCCTTGAACACTCAGGCATTTCCCCACATGGCCCCTCTGGGAGCTGGTATCCTCCTAGTGCATGCCTGCACATTCTGACAAGGGCCCAGTCTGGGTGACAGCCAGCAGCCAGACAGCTGTTGTCCAGTGAGCAGTTGTGGTGTCGTCACTAATGTAGAGTACTGAACTGCTTTAGGGATGTCCTGTTGGTGACCTAGAAACAGTTGCTCCTGATGGCCAGCCAGTAGGAGGCCCTGTGTTTCCTTTCTCTTTGACCAGATACCAGCTGTACCTGTAAAAGGATAAATTGCAAAATAAGCAGCCTCTTTAGAGAGTAGCTATGAAGTTACAGGATGCTGTGGATAGCAATGTCCTATTGTTGAAAAGTGTACCTGCATTTATGATTTTCCACGTTTTCAGAATAAGTGAAATAGATACACCAAACTGTTGCCAACGGTCTGGAATAGGCACTGTGGCAGGTACTCAAGACAAAAGTCAATCTCGTAACATTCTGGGACTTGACAGACTAAAGGGAGGACAAGTGCAAGGCCCTGTGGTAAGGCCGAAATAGAGGCTGTGTAGGCTGCCAAGGGAACATCCCATCTCCTAGTCAACATCTCTCTGCTCATGGGTGTGGAGTGCGTTCACAGTAGCCCTTTCTGAAGGGTCAGTGGGCTAAGATTGCAGGATGGACTAGATGTTTGAGAGTGGAGTTTGGGGTTAGGAAAGCCAGCCAGAGGCTACTATAAGAGTCTGAGAGTTGATGAGGACCTGGCCTAGGTGAGCTTGGTACAAAGGAAAAGTTAGATACACATATTTTACACACAGACACAGAGACACACACATGGAGTTTTCTCACAAACATGAAAATTTTTATTGTAATTTTTTTAAATTAAAATTATTGGGGGCAACATTGGTTAATAAAATCAAATAGGTTTCAAGTGTACAATTCAATAATATATCATATGTATATTGCACTGTGTTCACCACTGAAAGTTAAATTTTTTTCTGTCACTGAATATTTGACCTCCTTTACCCCTACTTACCTCCCCAACCCCTACTTCCCTCTGGTAATTACTAATCCACTTCCCATGTCCATGAGTCTCTGTTGACAAACATGAATTTTCTGAAACACAAACTATACAGCCTCTACCTATTTTGATGGGTCTAAAGCTAATGCAACTTTGGATCCCTTTTTAAGACAATAAACAATTTTAATGTAAAATTAGTTATAAGGGTGAATATTTATTGCAAATGAGAAAATTTTTTTAATTTAACAAATATCATAAACAACAAAAAATATAGAAATGTGACATTTTTATTAACTAACTGCCTAACATACTTCTGTAATACCTTTTTCTTCATTTTTTTGCTTCATATTTTTGATCACCTCTACATATAACAATATTTTTATAATATTATTTTTTATAGAGAGGGCGGAAAGATGATTCTAGCATGGTTTATCAGAATGTGTTTTCTGTTGTCTTTATTGATGGGACTCATAAAAGCTGTAACCTTACTTCTGCAGAGCTATACCTTATAAATCCCGGAATTCTTATGAGTTCTTTTATGCAAGTCCCACGAAAAAAAAGAAAAACCGTATGGCAAGTGCATAACTGTACTTGCTACTTTTTTGAGCATATTCTGGTAAGAGATATCTCTATTGGAGTCAGTATGGGTGAGAATCAAATCCTCCATTTACAATTTTTCGTGTCTGGTGACTAGACGAATTTCATAGACTAGCTTTGGCTTCTAAACCTTGCTCCTTTTCTAGTATGCACAAACTTACAATGTCTTAGGACACATTTCCACTTTAGTAGAGCGAAACAATCATTTTCATTGTCTTGCCCCTTTGTATCACTATACAAGGTGAGCAGAGGCAGTAGATTTTAGGGGTATTATTTTTTCACAAGGAGGGAAGTGACTGCAAACCAAATAAATAAACACACCAAATCCAAACTAAAATAAATATATTGTTTATTTAATCTCCCCTTAGCTCAGAGTTTTGCAAATGTGGCACTATCGACATTTTGGAATGGGTGATTTCTTTGTTGTGAGGGCCTTTCCTGTGCATTGTAGTATGTTTAGCATCCCTGGCATTTATTCCCTAGATGTCAATAATATGTACCCAGTGGTGACAACCAGAAAGTTCTTGGATATTTCGAAAATGTCCCCTGGAGAGCAAAATCACTCTCTCCCGCTCCGCCATTGAGAACCACTGAGTTGGACAGATTTCCCCAGATGCCTTTGACCATTCCCACACTAACAAGATAGGATGGTGTCAAAGGAGAAGTCTCAGTGGAAAGATGACAACAGTCTTTCCCAACTGCAGTTAAAAGTGTAAATATGCCTCTGGGGAAAAAACAGTGTGAACACATGACAATCGTGTGACATTTGTAGTTAGTGCCATGGTCCTAGGCTGGGTGCTTCTTGCTTTCGAAGAGACAAATTTTCATGCAAATCAATTATTTTCTTGAGTGGGTCATAGACAGGAGCTAACCTCTCTTGGATCAATCTACTGCAGAAAACACTGACATAACCTTCTTGGCTCAACAGAAAAGCATAAAATCCTCAAACATCTTGCAATTGACTGGCCATGCAAACTACTTCTTAGGATTAAAAGTAGTAAGTCATTAAATACCTCAGCTTTTACCCATCAACATGGGTTCTTATCTTAATGGGACCTCATTTATTAAATGCTGCCTTCAAAGCAATAAAAATGACTATCAATTTTATTTTTTCTATTTATTCCTTATAAATCCTTTCTTTAAAATATTACTTTTCTACCATGATAAAAATGTCTCATGCGTCCATTCAATGAAACCTCCCATTTAGATGGAAGTGGATGTTCAGAGGTGTTGTGAATAAACATCTAGTGTTTTCTGCATATTTTAAGTCTCTGCTCCATCTTCTCTCCTAGTTTCTAGGGCCATAGTGCTCATGTTTTCTCTTCTGATGCTCAAATATTGCATCCTTTTCTTTTTAGTTCAGCTGTGATAAGTTTGTGAGTTTCCAAATGAATGTTTAATAATAAACTAGAAGAAAATAAATAAACCCAATACACCTAAAGTATAATAAAGTTGAGTTTAATCAAGTATCTATATAAAGGTTTATGATATTAACAATTAAGATGTAGCTATAGATTAAATTGGCTCACTGACTTTATGGGGCTCTACTGACCTCCAGTTCTTTTCTTTGCCTCAATTCTATTCATCCAGTTATTCCCTTTTAATCTTTAGATATTTCCAACTCTTTCTTATGCCTTTGGTCATCTTCTTAAGAGCAAGTGTCAAAATCTTATTGAATTCTAAGCTTAATTAGTAATAATAATAATAATAATAAATAATAATAATAATAATAATAATAATAATAATAATAAAAGGAAAGAAAAGGAAGAAAAAGTACAAACTGACTTACAGGCATAGCCTTCCCTCTTGCAACCCTTGTGATGACAAAAATGCTTATTCTGATAACTGCTCATTGCATTAAAGTAGGACAGTTCTAACCCAGTTGAAAACTTCTTCCTCTTACAAAAGGAAAGTTACTTATTTCCATTTCATGCCATTTCTTATGCCTGAAAAATACATCCATCTACATCTTCATTTACATGACCCTTATCTTCAAAATGTGAGCTCAAAAATCAGACTTGCTAGGATGTCTCTCATAATTGAACTCACCAGGTTCTAAATATTTCTTTAAGCCCATACTTGGTTTATTTAGCAAAAATTTATTAAATATCTACTATAAACTAGCCATGGAAATATATCTGGAACAAAACTAACATATTTCCTTGTCCTCATGAGCTTTATATTATCATTGATAGATATCATATTTATTATGGTGAACTTATAAGCATGTTTTATTGTCTTTTTAAGTGTTTTTCTATTTTGAGCCACATAATAATTCTTTTGGAGGGGGGAAGCACACACTTTTACTTATATAACTGTGAATTCAGGAATCAGTGCATCAGTCCCAAGTAAGTCTAAATAAATACTTTCTTCCCTATGTTTAGCCAGCCTTTATCTGAGACAATTTTCCTTTTCTTATTGATATGGAGACCGTCCTTACTCAAGAGGTCTTCATTCTCAAAGGTCATCCCATCACAAAGGAATTTTAAGTGTTCTGCTGGATACTACTTGAAGAGACATATGTTCATTTCCACAATGCACCTGTTCCTATGGCGGCCTTCCTCTCCACTCATCTCAGTCAAGAACACTATCTAACACTAGCCCTCTTTCTTGTTTCTTTAGAATAGCAAAAACTGCTTGTATGTACTCAGGGCTTATCAAGAACTCAAATTGTCTCAAGCATTTTTATGTATGCTATCTTATTTCATCCAAATAGCAGCCCTGTGAGGTAGGCAGAAGACAAAATTGAGGCTTACAGAGATGAAGGCACTTACCTACAGCTACTCAGTTAGGAAATAGTAGAGCTGAGATTCAAGCCGAGGCCATCTAACTCCAGGGCTTGAATGCTTAATTTTCACGATGAACACTGTGATGTGTAATGGTTTCTCTGTGAGTTAAGTCCATATGGATGGAAAATAGGTTATGGTGATTGGACTAGAAAGGGTTTGGTAAATTCTTTACTACCATGTGATAGGCATCAACACCTCACTGGGATCAGCACCTCACTGGGACATCTTCAATAAAAATTATCCAATGAAAATTTTATGATGAATGATGATAGAGAATAATGTACTAGAGAATTTCAAATTTGGGAGAAATTGGTTTGGTCATCTATATGACAGACATGTAATTCTATGTGACATATATACATTGATAAACACATTTCTGTATGACATATAGACAGACATACATGTATGTATTCAAGAATATCAAAGATTCTTGACTGAAGAATAACATGACTAGAAGTAAATAGCATTCTTTGAAAGTGACACCTTTCTGATAAGACGCTTAAAGGATGACCTCAAATTTCACATACTAGGAATCCTCTGGAGATTTGTATATGTATGTGTGAGTGCATGAACACTTCATAAAGCTAATTCTTTTTCTTGCTACTGTGGTACCATCCTCACAAACCCATGATTCACAACAGGAATGTAGCTTGGAACTTCTGCTATGTAAGCAGCTGCAGATACTTCAAATACCATTGTACATGTGATCCAGGACTTGCTATAAATTTGCCCCTAAAAATAAAGTAACAAGTGACTGAGCAGCAATAGGAATTAATCACTGCAGTGCGTGAATGGAATGTGCTAGGCTCTACCTCAAAATCCTTTTATAAAAAGATTGGTATAATTAAACAAAAACAAACAAACAAACCCACCCCAAGATGTTATACTTGAGCACATGTGCTGCAAAATTTTGGAAAGAGGATTTTTTCTTTAAAGAAAAGACATGATCAAAAATTTTTTTTATACTTTCTATATCATTGGAAATAGGATGATATTATTATATCACTGAAGAATTCATAATACTGAGGAATTTAAATTGGATTCAATCTTAGTACACTGGGATTTTGTTGAAGGCTGAGGGGATATTTGAGCCTCTCAATTAAGCTGTTTGCCATTATAGGAAATAACTTCACAGTTAAAATTTCTACCACAATTTGTAGCAAAAATTACCTTGGTGATTCAGAAATGTGAAAAACCATTTGAAAAGCCCAGACAACTCAAGCTTTTAAAATTAGATGTGAACAGTTGAATTCTTCAAAAAGCAGTAAATCAACCAAAGACAAAAACAAAGAATATGACTTATTGGAATCTGCCTATTTCTTATTGTAATAGATTTAGTATCCAAGTCCAACAGCTCTTGTTCCTCTTACTCCTAACACTTCCTCAGAAAGGAGGAGGAGGAAGGAAAGAAAAAGAAGAGAAAGAAGGAAGGAAGGAAGGAAGGAAGGAAGGAAGGAAGGAAGGAAGGAAGGAAGAAAAGAAGGAAGGAGGGAAGGAAGGAAGGAAGAAAAGAAGGAAGGAGGGAAGGAAGGAAGGAAGAAAAGAAGGAAGGAGGGAAGGAAGGAAGGAAGAAAAGAAAGAAGGAGGAAGGGAAGGAAGGAAGGAAGGAAAGAAGGAAGAAAAGAAGGAAGGGAAATACTAACTAGAAGAAGAACGAAAAAAAATTATATTAACCAATACTTTTAACAAGGTCACTAAACAGATAGTTCAGAAAGGCCTCTCTCTTCTGAGTATATCATCAGTAACAAAGTGTTTGGGCCATTTGCAGGAGAATTTGATTGAAGATCAATTTTTGGACATGGGGAAAGTGAAAGAGATTTCTTAAACCCACTTGAATTACCAAAGATGAAAGGTTAAAAGCTTTAAAGACCAAAAACTACATTAGCAACTGAACAGCAAATACCATCAACAGAGACATAGAAGAATTAGCAAAACAAATATTAAATGAAGAGGGAAAAAATAATTCATTTCGGAAGCCAAAAAATTTCCTTTTCTTTGTTTACTAAAATTGATTTTGCAGTTTAGACAGAAGTACTAATGGGTAATTTCTATTTAATGCTTTCTAAACAAGTGCATACAATGAGTCTCAGCTCCAGAGGGACAGGGATCAAAACAGGTAGATTTCCTTGAACAGCTTTGCAGCTGCTCTACACTGTGTTAGGAATTGTGTGTTTCAAAAAGGAAGATGATGAATTATAGTTTGTAGCTCTTTTAATCTTACTTAAATTAGGCTTAGAACCACACACTATAAAGTTGGTTTCTGTGGCACCCTTTGGTTTCCAGACTAGCTGTGTTACAGAGGAAAACTGCTATGATGTTGAGAAACACAAATGGTTATATCTTATTAATTTAACATGAAGAAGACCTTTCCAGATTGCTGACAAATATTACTTTTATATCAATATCAGTTTGTAGTTTCTTTTCTTGTAGTATCTTTGTCTGGGGCACTCAAATGATTTTTAATGTACGGGAAAATATACTTTAGTTCATGTCAGAGAATAGAAATTATTCTCTAGCCCTCATCTTCCTCATCAGAGCCAACCACTGTATTGACAATCTTAAATAAGCTTCTAAAGATACACATAACTTAAAAAAAGAAAGCAAGTGAAAGAATACAAGAAAACTGTTCTGCACTTTGCTTTCTTTACTAAAGAATAGGTGTTGGAGACATATTTATTATTTCACATTTGGATTAATATTATTTTTAATGTCATATTTAGTGACATTGAATTAATTTAATTAGTTCTCTATTGATGGATATTAAGGTTCATAGTTTTGCTATCACTAACTCTAAGAATTCTCTATGAATGCTGTTTAAAGTGAACCCCATGTGCAACTCAAATTCATAAAGCAGGTAATAGAAGTAGTGTGTGAGCCTATCATAAATCTAAGGCAGATAAATTAAAACCACTCAAACTTACTAGGGGAGCTAAATCCCTTTATATTAAGATCCTTATCTGACACAATGCACCACTGAATAGAATGCTGAGCTGAGCGCAGAGACTGATGGGTGATTCCCATGACACTTATCCAGCATGGTTGATTCAGAACACAACAGCTATGGTACCATGTTTGTACATAAATGGGCCTCTGAAAGCATGAATTTTAAAAATGAACAGTAAAATTAGTGATACGTGTACAGGTTTAAATACATGCACAAAAATTTCAGAGAAATCTTAATTTTAAAGTTTGTGCAAGATAAATTAACATGTTAGAAATATCTAATGTGCTGAAATTTGGCATTTGGCATTTTTTTGCTGTGCATTGATTTTGAGTATAGCTTAAAAATATTTAGAAAATGTAATTCAAAAAGTGAAATTGCAGTTCTTAATTCTCAGATTGGCAAAGATGATAAAAGTTGATAACTCAAGTTTTGGCAAGGCTGAGGGGAATTGACACTGACATACATCGTTTATGAGAATGCATACTTGTAGAAATTCTGGAGTGAAATTTGGCAGTTTTAGTGAAAAATATATATAATTTATAATTCTCTAACTATGTGTTTTAGGACTTTCCGAATTATGTACAAATATATATGTAAAATGGTTTACATTACAGCACTGTGTGTACTCACAAAAATTATAAACTTTCCAGGTGTCCAAAACTATAGGATTTGAATAATTCACAGTATGCAGGTACTTTAGACTATTATATTAGCCAATTAAAAGAAAGAATATATCTATATGTATTAACTAAAAAGAATTTTTAGGGTATTCCATTAAGTGAACAGAGCAAGGTAGAAAATAGTTTTCTATAAAACCCTTTTTCGTGTGTGTGTGTGAAGATATAAAAGATATATATCGGTATGCACTTATTTGTATGAAAAATTTCAAAGCAAACTATTGATATAATTTACTTCAATGAGATAGGTTGGGGGATCTAAAGTGGAAGATAGACTTACCCTTCAAATTTTTCTTGTAGTATTTCATGTTTTCTTCATAATAATAAATATATATTTCAAAATACAAATTGAAATAAAATATTTATGGAAGCACTACCATGTTTTTATGAAACTAAATTTGAAAAACACTTTTCAAAGAATCCATTCTTAAATAGAAATTTTCAGTGGTGAACATTCAGCAGGTAGTAATATTACTTCTGGCTTATTGAATTATAAAACATGGAAAGACTTCAGTTTTCTTGATTTTCAAATCAGAAAGTCTGGAAATAGAAGAGTTTTCAAGATTTCTTCTGATAAGACATTATCAAGAAAAATGAAGGTAAACAGACTGAACTCTAGAAGAATCCAAGGTGGCTGGGAATTAGGTGGATAAAACATCAGCAGAGCCATCGCCAGAGATGGCTTTGGTGGGTAGAGGCAAGAATTTCGTAGGAGCTTTTGTGACCTGCTCCCACAGAATCACTTGGAACCCTGTTCATTAGGCAGTAAATTATTACCATGTGGTAAAATGGTCTCTCCCAGACTTGTAGCATCAATGTATACATTTTGTATATTTTTATATATTTTTTGTATATTTTTTTAGTTGACAATTTGTAATTGAGGCAAATTGTTACTATTTTAATTAATCATTACTATTATTATTTTCTTGGCTTAGAAAAATTACTTATTTTTGTCCATTGTGCAAAAGCATGAATAATAGAAACAACTTGAGAAAAATAAAAAAGTGGAAAAATTTCCACCTCCTAAAGAGAACTTTCCTTCATATTCTGGCAGATTTCTTTTCCGTGATTTTTTGTTTGTTCACTCGTTTAATTTGAACTTTTATATGGATGTGATCATGCTGTCTATACAATTTTGTTTCCTGTTCAGACAGGCCAAGGAAGCGCTCTTCAGGACCCTGCACTATAATAAAGGTGTAAGGGGACCTGGATTATTATTATCATGAAACAGCTACGACCAACCAAAACAGTCATAAAACTCTTTGGGAAAATGTGCTAACAGGTCATTGGAGGTAGATTCAAAGAATCGGAATGACAAGGGATATGAATATAAAAATTAAATTTAGGGACAAGAAGGCTTCTTGGTTTGCAACATGTGACAACTTTTCAATTTTCAAGAAAAAGACTGATAATTTGTTTCCTTGCCTTTGTATATTCTTGGCAGCAGAGCTTCTTGACTCGGAAGGGCCACATCAGCGGGGAAAAGAGCATCTGCTAAACCCGCCTTGGTAGAATCAAACTAAGAATACTTCAAGTAACAGAGAACCCAACCAACAGCGGATTAAACAAATAGGCATTTAGTTTTCTCATGTGATAAGGCTTCTGGCTGTAAGCTGCTACTGGCTCCGATTCAATGGATGGATGATATATCAGGCCGGGCTGGCACTTTGTGATCCTTTGTGATTGTACTTTATGGTCAGAAGGTGGCTGCTACACTTCCGACACCATGACCACCTTTGAGGTAGGAAAACTGGAAAGGCAGCAGCAGCCACAAGTGCTTCCTTTTACCAGGAAATCAAAAACTATCTCTAAATCCCCATGTCTGTTTATTTCTCACTGACCAAAACTGGGTCAAATGGCCACTGGAGCTGCCAGAGAGGCTGGAAAGAAGAGTATATAGCTGGCCATGCTGTCACATCACATGAAATTGGGGTTCTGTTATCATGGAAGAAGTGGGAAATTGGTGTCATGTAGAAAATTTACTTTGCCACAGGGGACAAAGGTTATCTACTTCAAGTTTCTTATTTGTAAGATGTGTATAGACTAAATCTTTTCTTTGCTGGCTCGGAGCTGGGTGCTGTAGATTAATAAGAATGGGACTCTAGGTTTGCTGAGGATCATAACAGCATTGAGCAAGGAGTCAGGCCCATGGGGACATGTGAATTTTCCTGGCAGCCAATGGTCACCCATGTAACATGATTCAAGAGATTATCACTGCCTAGTGGGATGGCCACCTGATGTCCACCATGAGCCCATGTGGGGCTCTTGTGAAAAAGTCTATTCATAGGCTTGACCATTCAAGACCATCCTAGTTTCATCATATGCAGACATATGAGGGGACAGTGGACATTTTTATCTCTCTCCATTTTAACCCCATACCAGAGGGGTAAGCTCTGGGGAGAGGAGAGGATGTGAGAGAAAGCAGAGTATACCCTTCACGTTTAGACAGAGGAAGTCAGACTGGGTGGGGGAAGTAAGCTTTGGATTACATGAGATTCATGAACTGGACTGAATCTTACAAACCTAAATGAAACTGCGTTGAATAATATGAGTACCTGAAAACTGTGGGATCAGACTGAGATATTGTAAGGAAACTACTTCTCGGCAGGAGCGGAAGATTTGACAAACCACAATAATAGTAGCAGTTATGGACTGAATCGTGTTCCCCCCACAAACACATGTCAAACTCTTAACCCCCAGTGCCAGTGACCCTGATCTTATTTGGATATAGGAATTTTGCAGATGTAATCAAGTTAAAATAAATCATATTGAATTAAGGCATGCCTTAATTTATTATGATTGGGATTTTTATAAGAAAGGGGAAAATTGGACTAAAAAACGCATAGGGAGAATGCCACGTGAGGACAGAGGCAGAAATGGGAGTGATTCTGCTGGAAACAAAAGGAAGCCAAGGACTGACAACCATCATCAAAATCTAGTAAGAGACAAGGAAGGTTTATATTCAGAGTCTCAAAGGGAGCATAGCCCAACTGACACCTTGATTTTGAACTTCTGGCCTCCAGAATTGTGAGACAACAAATTTCTGTAGTTATAAGCCACTCGCTCTGTGGTACTTTGTGATAGTGGCCATAAGAAACTAACATAGCAGCCAGCAGCGTAGGAGAGAAATGGTTTTACATGGATACCCCTAATGTTGTGAGACTTTCTGAAACAAATAAGATATATACCATCTTTGGTATAGATTGATACCTTTGAACTATACTATTTTCAATAACGTTAGTTTAAAGTCGTCTTCCTTACCTGGGCTAAATAGAAACTATTTTTTAAGTGCCTTGGATTTTCTCCTACAGCAGAAACTTGTCAGGCTCTTCTCGCGTAGAGAATGCATGGTGGTTTTGCTTTGGTCATTAAGCATTTTTAATTAGGAGCACAGAGCTTATTAGAGAGAAAGCATTGATGGCTACTCTAATTCTTAATATTATCTAATATTAACTCTGTCTCTTCTGTATCTCTTTCTCCTTTTCTTTTTTCTGTATTCCGTTTTCCAAGAAGGAACAGTTTTATTTGCACAGGCTTGAAACTCTTGTGTTTTTTTACTCTCGTTGTAAAACTGTACATGAAGAAAAATTAAGGAGCAACCATTTTGTTTGTCCATGGTGGTCTTGCCCTGACTCTTGGTTACAATGACAAAAGACTTGGACTTGAGCCGTTCTTTTATCACACCTAATTTGTAATACATTTGCATATCTGGAGAGGTTGGGAGAGGCAGGTGAGAAGTCAACATTTATGGAGGATTTTGGGTATTCAGAGTATCTGTGCTACACGCTTTATTTTATATGGAGTTTCCTGTCTAAGTTCTTGAAGCATTTTGCAACTTGCCTTCTGTTTCTCACAGAACTTATTTTTTCCCCTAAATATTTAAAATCATTTTAACACAATAGAACTTGAAAATATTAAGTTTACTATGACTTCCTCACATCTTTTTTTTACTTTAGAAAATACTAAATCAAATTTTAGTAAATCACATTTCAAGTTCCCCTGTAAATGCTAATTTTTAAAATGAAAATGAGGAGCACTTTTCTACTCACTAAAAATGGATTCATGAATCGTTCAATAAAGTCAATTTGATCTTAAAATTAAAAGATAAATAAATAAAATCAAAATGATATGATACTATAAATTTTTGATTTAAGATTAATTCTTTTTGGACATTTAATTTATTTAGAAGTAGAATATCCATATAATTATGGCACGATAATTATATTTTGATATTTCTTCATGTTCTAAAGTCTATGCCCTGGAATATATGTCATTTTGTGGATGTTTGAAATATTTGTTACTGTAGACATGTTTTTAATTGGCAAGTATAAATACTACTTGTTAAAACTTCTAATTCTTACAAAATTCAAGTTAATACTTAACACATGAAACAGAATGAGAGCTAAAGAAACCCTCAGTGCTAAAGTTCCACCATTAAAAAGTGCTTTAAAGTTTTCTGAACTTAATTTGAACCTTTATTTTCATTTAGGGGCCATTATGGAATCTGAAAAGGGAGTGACAGAAACATTGTTTGAAGTCTGCCTTTAAAATAACTTTAACCCTCTGTATGCATATTCTAGAGCAGCCTTAGCAAGCAACAAACCCAAGAGAAAGTTAGGGGAGAGAATTATTTCTGGAGCACCTATTCCTGTCTGATGTTTCTTCTCTTCCTGCCGCATTAGAGTAATTTGAAGTGCACAGGCACCTGGGGAACAGGATGAGTGGAGAGGCCAGTCACCAAGAGAAGGACCACAGGAGAAAAATGTGAACTTCCTGGCCCCTGACTTTTTCTTCTTCTTGGTTACTGCCTCTGCCACCTAAGTCATGAACCTGGGAGTGACTTTCATGGTGCAGCCACGCACTGTGTAACAGTTTCAGTGGATGACAGACCACTTATACGAGGGTAGTCCCATAGGATTGTAATGGAGCTGAAAACTTCCTGTCTGTCGCCTGGTGACATTGCAGCACAGTGCATTGCTCATGCGTTTGTGGTGATGCTGGTGTAAACATCGGTACTGTGCTGCTAGTTGTATAAAAGTATAGCACATACAATTATGTATAGTAAATAATACTTGATAATGATGATAAATGACTATGTCACTGGATTATGTATTTATTATACTATACATTTCATCGTTATTTTAGAGTATACTTGTTCTACTTATTAAAAAAAAAGTTTGTTGTAAAACTGTATGCTTTGCGATGCCAGCAGCAACTTCATACATCTGTTGTTTACCGTGTCTCTTGATTGAATCATTTTCTCTTGTGTTTGATTTAATCTCCTAGTTTTTGTACGGTAACTTGTTATACAGACTTACAGCCTAAGCAATACGCTATACCACACAGTCTAGGTGTAGTAGGCTACCATCTAGGTTTGTGTGAGTGCACTTTGTGATGTTCACACAACAAAACTGCCCGATGACACGTCTCAGAAGATATCCCTGTTGTTCATCAGAGTGTGACTGCACTTTCTTCCCCCCATCCAAGTCTGCTGTTACCTCCTTTGCACGGACCTTTATCGTTAACAAAGATAGTTACAATGGGTTCCTCAGTGGCCCTGCAGCGGGGTCTTCTCTCCAATCTAAATTTATCCCGATATTAGAGAAACCTCCCAAAACCACAGTTATGATTGTTTACTTACCTTCTTAAAAACTTTGGTGGGTTCTCAATGTCTTTAAGGTAAATCTGAATTCCTAGGGCTGGTCTTTATCTTCTGACCAAGCCATACCTTTCACTGTGGGCTTCTTAAACCTTTACTCATACCCAGGGTCACTGACTCTGGAGTCACTGGGACAGTGACGCCCTTCATAGGGAATATATGTGACCAGTGTTCTCTCTGCCTGAAATGCTTTTTCCTGCCTTGTGCTTCTTCTCACGAACAATCTTTCTTGAATTTCTCCAAGTACTTCCCTTCTCTGAAAAACAGCACTTTTTCTTTTTCCCTCTGTATCTACTCTGTATCTACTTCTTTCACGTATGTACTCTATAATCCTTCAATATTAAGTATTTGTTTGTATGCTTCTCTCTTCTGCTCCACAGTAAAGAGCAAGCCCCTTGAAAACAGAGGCTGTCTTATTTGTTTTTATATCCCAGCACTTAGTATTTTGCCTGGGGCATAGAGATGATTAATATTTTGAATTAGAGTATGAATGAATGAATACAATACAATTAACAATGGGTTGGTGTGGGCAAGTCTGGGTTATCTCTTTACATTTTTTCTATGTGCATTTGGAGTGTAAAGAAATTCTCTACCAGCTTTGGTCCTATCCTAACACTACCTGTCCCTTCCTATTGTTTTCTAGTTGCTTTACCTATAGCTTCTGTCTCTAGCCTGATTTGGCTTTCTTCTGGAGCAAGTATTATCTGTCACCATACACTATCTATTCTATCATATTTCTTTTCCTTTGTGGGGATCACCAAAGGTTTACTGTGGCTGCAGTACAATTGGCAGCTGTCAGAATCAAAACTCATTAATAAAAAAATGATAATGCTTCAAAGTACATTACATTACTTCTTCAAAGTCCTTTGTGAACATTATCTTATTAATCATCACAATAGCTCAGGGGAAGATAAACATTGTTGGTTATCTTACCTAGATCATATTTTGAAAGAACCTTTTTTCCCCTTGTTATTGTTTGATTATGCTATGAAATCTGGATAGCGATTTTCATATTGGCTATTTGGATATAATTTGATATGCTGATGTAAAAATTTCCCTGGATCCGTAAGGTGGTTTTTATTTTTATTTTAGATGTCTCACCCAGACTCTTGTCGAATTCTTTCCAGAGAGCTGAGCAAAGAATAACAAGCAAAAGACTCAGATTTTTCTGCTCCAGGATTGATATTTTCTGAATAGCTTGTAGTTCATTAGACCATTGAGTTATGATCTAGAAATCAAAAGGCCATCTATCGGTACACATTATAGGTGCTCAAGTAATTGTTGAAGGACTGAATAATGTACTAATTTATAATCTGGAAGTTTAAATGAGCGGCTTGTATAAGGAATTCGTATCCTAGTCAGGAATTCCATTGGTACCTGGTATCAAATAGCTGAGCAACTTTTTTTAGGAAAGGAATTTTATTTAGAAAACTGGCTTAAAAAATTTACTTGGTTCCATCCCCACCTCACCTCTAGCATTCTGTCTTTACTTTTCTTATGACACGTTTCACATATTTCAATGCATCATTGTTTATAAGTTTAATTTCCTTTCTGTAGCAGGAACCATATATCTCTATGGGCTTGACTCATAATGGGGGCTCAAGAAATTACTTGAATTGAAAAAAAATTAACCAGATAAATCTTTCCTATAAAAAAATTGAAAGGTGGATAGGTTCAATTTCAAAAGTATTGAAAGGAATTGTCTAATAGTTAGACACTATATTTTAAATTGGGTACTCTGTGTAAAGAATTTGAAATCTTCCAATAACTCAGCAACAAACTGCACAGGCTCTGGAATAGCTTTCTAGGGATGGGCACTGTCACAAATGGTATTGGCACCTTCTATATTGTGAGGTGGTCTTGTTTTGTGGGAGAGTCCAAGGTAGAGTGGCCATCGATGCAACTATAACCTCTGTTATCTTTAGCGCTGGGAAAGTGTGTTGGGTGACACTTCATGAGGTTTACATCAAAGTTTTTCCAATTCAGGCACACATTTCTGACTTCGCAGATTCTGTCAACTCTATATCCATCCTATAAGCATTGACTTAAAAGACCAGGCTAAAGTCAAGCCATGGAGCTAATCGAGCATCTGCCTTTTCCCAGCACTGCAGTCTGTGGCAGGGGGTGTGGAGGTGAGGTGAAGGGTGGAACCTTTCTCATGTCTTGTAGTTCTCCTCCCTGCTTGAGCACATACACAGCTCTCCACAGGCACCTCTTCTTCCCATTCGTCTTACTGCTACTCCAGGCACGGTGAGTGCCCAAGACAAAGACACAGGCTTTCTGAAAACTCCCACAATTTGGACACTCTCTTGAAAGCTTTCTCAAACCCCCAGGGAATTGTGACCCATTATTGAGGAATGTGTGAGTAGAACAGGCAGGCTTCGATCTGCCACTTTTTAAGATTGAGAGATAAAACACTTTTATATTTTTCTAAAATCTTGTTCATTCTTGCCTTTTCTCTTTCAGTAAGAAAGTTGGTGCTGACATCCCATAGAAGAAGCACCACAAAGAGGATTAAAAGTGGTTCTAGATTCCATTTAGTAATGTGTATCTTCCACTGCTCTGTGCTATAGAGGGAAGAGTCTTAGCCAATGGCACCCGAGGAAAATGATTGCTTTTTAAACATCCAAATTCTTAATAAATCTAGTTTTCTCAGCTTCAGCTCTTAAGCTTTGCACTTAGTGCAAAGTAGTGCTCACATCAGCATCTGTTTCATTCTTTTAACAAAATAACATTGTCTCTGTGAAGTGTCTGTGCCTCAATTGTCCATGTTTTGCACAGCAGTTTTAGATTGGGTATTCATAGCAATCATGGCTGTGATTGCTATCCTGAGCAGTCTGCAGAACAAGAATATCCCCAATGCTGAAACTTCTCTCAGGGAGTTTTCTGTAGCGTTTGGGAGCTGCAGAACTCTCTGTGTACCTTGACGGTCAACGAACTTTTTTCTAAAACAGTGGAACCCTATTTTCAAGGCAAACCTTGGAGTCAGGTCATGGTTTGGGTGGAGGAGCCCAAGAAGTTGACAACAAGCAGGTTGGGCAACCATCCCCCAGCTCCTTGTCATTCATGTTGGCTCCCCTTCTATCTCTCTCTGTCCTGAGGTGTGTAACCTGGTAATTAGCAAATAAGTGTTCTCTAGAACTCTCAAAGCTCTTTCCCACAGTTAGAAAGCAATCACAGCAAAGCTCTAGCTTGCTAGCTAAAACTACAATTAGGATACCGAGCAGAATTTCCAAAACAGTTCACTTTCCTTCAAACAATTACAAGACTTTCTAAAGTAGGGAGTATTAAATTAATTGGACCCATGATTCTTGGAAGATTGATTTTAGAAATGGTTAAGTTTGGGGTTGAAAGAGAAATGACCCTTTTCTGAGAAGCAACACTTGTACCTGGATTGTGATTCTGTTTCTCATCTTTGATGTAAACTTAATTTGATTTTTGAGATCAATGCTTAACGTTCTGAAATGCCAATTCGGTAAAGTGGGGGCAGAGTGTGCGTGTTAATTTTTTTCAAGCATCAGCTGCAAGATCCAATTGGAAATCTAGCAAACTTGTCTCTCTTTGACTCTCCTCCACCTGAGATGTTAATTATAATTCTAGCTCTGATATTAGTAGAGCAGTTAACTTGATCTCTTAGGGTTCAATTTTCTCTTTTGAAAATAAGCACATATTGCACTGAAATGATCAATAAGGCCTCTTTAATTGCTAACAATGGATAATTACTTAGGGTCTGGTCCCCCATAGCCGCACAACCATGTCGACAGTGCCCTATGCAACCCCACAGACCACCGTTCTCTTGGATTCCCATGTACTTGGCCCTGGAGTTTTGCAACACGGTGGCCCCTTGTGGGGTGGTTTGAAAGGTGTGACCAAATTTCACCTCAGCCTTAAAAATCCTTCCTTTCCAGATGCTTTGAAATGTTGCCCCTGGAGACCTAAGTTTAAATATTATTCTCTCCAGTATGATTCTTGGAAAGATAACACATTGAATCATTAACAAGTTATGAGAATTGTTTTTATTTCCTCTGTGACAGGAAGACCCTAGAGAAGTATGAGAACTCTAGGTAGATGCTGCAGGGGAGGAAAATCTTTCTTCTGCCCTCTCACAAAGTCTGTGACTGGGCCTGAGGATTAGGCTAACTAACATATGACCGATTAACAGGAGAAAAAATACAAATTTTAATTGATATTTTGATATGCACATGGGAGTCTTCAAAAAAAAAAAAAAAAATGAAGACCCAAAGAAACCATGAGGCTCAAAGCTCATATAGCTTTTTAAACAAAGAATGATAAATTGTGTGAATATGACAAGACAAAGGGGTTTGGGCTAAGGGCTGCAAATTGTGGGACAGAGACTAAGAAACATCTAGGGGAAATTAATGGAAAATCCGGGTTATTTTAGTAAGTTTGTACAAGGCCATTTTGGCATCGACTCTCAGTCTCCAGTGATAAGAATGTTCTTCTTTTCCTGGCACAATAAGGGCACCTTTCTCATGGGAAATCTTATCACCTGCTTTAGATAGAAAGGGGAAGGTCAGAAGTCTATTGTTTCTCAAGTGCCTTCAGCTCAAAATAATCAATATGCTGAAGTGTAATATTTTGGGGTGGCTTGGTCTGACCCTCTTCACTGAAAAGGTGATGGTGGTGAGGAAGAGAACACTGAATGAAGGCTTTTGAGCCAGACGGAACTGAATTCAAATCTTGGATCCATTTATAAGTTGCATAACCATGGGTTAATTATTTAAGGTTTTGGGCTTCAGTTTCCGTATCTGTAATGTTGTACAGAGGACTGTACAACCTCCTGTAGAGGACTGTTGTGAAGACCGAATTGTATACTGTGTTAAGGACCTAGTATACAGCAGGAGCTAAATAGAATTATTACCTATTTCTTTACAATTTTACCCACAGCTAGATCTGCAGGTAGATGTTCCAAAAATCTAGCTGAAAACAAAACTCAGATAGAAGTCTTGGTATTTAAAGGACAGACACACCTTCCCACTTGAGGAACCGCTTTTTATTTCGTAATCATCGATGCCTGTGGCAGTTAGGCTGGGATGCCAAGAAGCACTTGCTCTCTGATCTTCCTCACGCATTCCCCAATACCTCTGAGTTGTTTGGCACATGTTTCGAAATGTGAAAATGGGGATGGTACTCTTGAAACAGTAAAATCGTTATGTTAAAAGCTCGTTTTATTTTCTTACATTTGCATACGAAGCACAGTGCTGGAGATATTCTTTGTTTTTGTTAGGGAGTGAGTTTTTTCTCTCTCTCTTTTATCTGTCTTCCATTAGGAAAGCATTTTTTGATTGCTTACACCATTTATTTTGTGGAAATAAGAGGCTATTGTTCTATCAGGAAAAAAACCCCACTTCAATAACCATTTAGAGTAGGGAGAAGGAAGGAAAGTATTTTGGAGAAAAATAATTCTTTTCCCATATTTCTCTTAAGTTGTATATCTTGGAACTAGTTTTCCATTATAAGGACCTTCTCTTTTGTTTATAAGGAAAAAAAAATCTCTAAGAAGACAAAACCCATAGGATTTGTCCATTTTCCTAACTAATTTTCAGGCATGATGCAAAACTGCCATTAAAAATCTCTGTTCTTTGTCCAGTCCAATTTAAAAATATTTCTTTAGAGGTTACAAAAGATTTCAAAAACATATTAAAAGACTCCTCTTAAAAAGTTGACTTGACTTCCCTGGGGAACTTGGAAATCAGATTTTTCAAATGTTCTTCTGAGCTGCCTCTGAAATTTAATCTTGACTAGCATTATACCGTCTTCCTAGCAAAGGGCAGCCTAATCTAACTTTGAAGCAAGGTGATCAGCAAGGTGATCAGCAGGGGCTGATTCTTTTTATGAAGATAATTTCCTTTTCTCTATCTAAAAATGTTTACACTGAGGCATATTTGTTAACATTTTTTCTGTGTATATCTCAGGTGTGTTAGTGTTGTCCCTCAGCAAATAGATTAAAAATTCCATGAAGCTGGGGGACCCTGTTTAATATGCTTTGGGATTCCCTATAGTACTTAGTTCAGTTCTGATCCCTTTGCAGCTGCTCCATAAATACTGTATTTATCCATTTATTGGTTGATTATCTATTAGCTCAATCTGTAATCTAGTAGAAAATTAGAAAGAAGCTTGAGGCTCTTCATGCTCACCTGGGCTTAACAGAAAAGAATTTCTAAAGCAAAATATCCACTTATTGCTCTGCCTGACTTCACACTTCTTCCTTTCTGATTAGGTATGAGCCGTAAAAAGCAAACCAAGGGGACAGTGCTTAGCTCAGCCTAATATTTTAAATGATGGAAAGATCAAGCAGGTTTTCAGATCTTTTTGTATTGAATCTGCTGTTTGTCATTTATTACACCCTCGTTAAACTATAAGGCAGATAAACATAGCTATTGGATGAGCTGCAGAAATACTTCCCTCTCTTAGCAGAGATAAGATTTGGCTGCATTTCTATTTCTCTGTGTTTTGTTGAACTCTTCCTTAAGGAACGATGCAATCACAGACTTATCAAGTTTAGTTTTCGGGACAGCGTTGGCACTCATCTGATCCAACCTTGCAGTTTTATAAAAGAGGGAAGCTCAGAGACGGCAAGTGGTTTATAAGGTCAGACAGCCGGCCAGCAGCACAAGAAGAACTAAACGCTTTGTCTTCTTCTCCTTTCAACTTACTTCATCACTTTATTTTTTTTTTGGTGATGAAGTAAATTGAAAGGAATTGCCCCTAGATTCAGAAATAAGCTTAATCTATTTTTTTTTGATTGACCTTGCTTACTTATAAAATGGAGATGTTGTGGTAATGAAAACGTTTTCAGTTTCCACCTATATATAACTCTTATGGAATTTAACATTGACAGATGAAAATGTGAGGCACTTTAAGGTATTTAGAAATTTGTCATATGAGGCATATTTTTTGAGGTTAAACAAAGAAGGACAATCATGGAGAAAGGCTAAAGAGTAAATATCTACTATTGCTTTTTATAGTTATATCATGCTAATGAATTTAAATTTGTTTAACAATGAATGTGATTTTTAGGAGATATATGAAAAATAGCTCTGATGAAACCAAAAAACACAGACTTGTTATTGTTCCCATCATCACAGTTTGAAAGGTGTGGCAAAAGAAAGTGAAAAGACACTCTCAGATGAAACACAATATTGATATTTGGCATGCTCAGATGATTTTCCACCCAAAGATATGAAATCCCTTTACCCACACTAGCTACACCTCCCCACCAGGGCCAGCCCTTGACACAGCTTGGGGGAGTCGATGAGGTTGACTTTGGCTCCCTGGCCCTCTCTTGCTGTACCTTATTTCCTATTCGATGCCCTCACGGTTCCTCAAAGGTGGTGTGACTATCGCAGGAAGTAGTGCACTTGCCACCGATTGCTAAGGAAACAGATTCCTAAGCTCCAAGCTGAGCTACTGAATCAGAATATCTGTGAGTGAAGTCCAGGAATCTGCATTTTTAACTGTATCTCCCACTTTCACCCCCTAGGTCTTCTGTGCCCTGAGCTTTAAAGCCCACTAAGCTAATAAGCATTCCAGCCTCCCAGAGGTTTATGTTCTCCTTCTGCCTGACAAACCTGCTCTTCTGAAGTGTAGGTGACAGATATGATTTAATATGAATATTCACCCATGATATTGAAAAGCTTCCCTTAGTTTTAAGACAGAATTCTTTCTCTGTTGCTTTGTGGAAAATTGGGCATTTGGAGTTGAGTGAGGGAGGCAATTTTTTAAATATTAAATCTTTTCAATATTAATTTAATTTTTAACATTTAAATTTTAAATTTTTATTTCACCCAGAGATTTTTATTGCTAAGGAGGCTGGGTCAGTTGAACAGGCATGGTGTTTGAAATCAGAGAGTCTTAGGTTTAAATCCTGACACCATCACTTATTAACCTGTTGATCTTACCAGTTTTTTTTAACTGTTCTAAGCTTTACTTTTTTCATTTATAAAACAGAGACAATAATATATAAATTGAGGTATTATTCCGAGAAGTAAATGAGATAACTGTGCTTAGAGAGTTCCCTGTGACAATGCCTGGCACATTAGATGTCCCAAATATATTCAATGTGTATGTGCTGAAGGCCTCGTGTTAATTGCTTGTGGCAGGGGGTAAAGTGGTGATAGGGTTTCCATCTAACAAATAGTTCAAGTCAAATCAAAGACAAAGACCTGTAAATCATTTTTAGAGGAGATAAGTGTTGAAAAAACATTCATTCACCTGACAAGTATTTACTGAGTTTCTATGATATGTAGATATATTGTGAGTTAGGCATAGATAGCCAGTAATTAATACAATGGATAAACTTCCTCATGGAGCCTACATGGGAGCAGTTGGAGATTGAAAATAAACCAGTATACAAATAATTAAATGGATAACACCAAATTTCGAGAAGTGCAGTGAACAGAGTGAAGCAGGGTTAAGTTAGAGAGATGTATTAGTTTTCTATAGCTGCTGTAACAGCTTACCATAAACTGGAACCTTAAAAACAATAAAAACTTATTCTCTAACAGTTTTAGAGGCTAGAAATCTAAAATCAGGATGCTGACAGGGTTGGTTCCTTGTGGAGGCTCCGAGGGAAAATTTGTTTCGTGCTTCCTTTCTAGCTTCTGGTGGTTGCCGGAAGCCCTTGGCATTCCTCACCTTGTTGGGGGCATCGGTTCAGTTTTGCCTCCCACTTCCCATTTCTTTTTTCTCTCTATGTCTCTGCATCTTCTCTTTGTCAAAGTACACCTGCCATGGACTATAAGGCCCACCCTAAGTCCAGGGTGGTCTCATCTTGAGATCCTTAACTTAATTGCATCTGTAAAGTACTTTTTTCCAAATCAGGTCAACTTCACAGGTTGCAGGGGTTAGGGCTTGCATGTAATTTGTGGGGGCTCATGACTCAACTTACTACAAGAAGAACTGTGGCTAGGTGGGTAGACTACTTTGGATAGGATGGTTGAAGAAGGCCTTTTTGAGGAAGAGACACTGAGCTGAGACTGGGACCATAAGGAGGAACCAGCCATTTAAAGAGTTCGAATAACATGTGTGAGAAATGAACTTGGCAGGCTCAAGGAGAGGAAGAAAGGCCAGTGTGGACAGAGCAATCAGAGTGAGAGGGAGAAAGGTAAAGACATGAGATGAAGTCACAGAGGTTGGAGGGGGCCAGATTATACAGGGTCTTCTAGTCATCAGTTTCACGTGTGTGTTTTATTATTTCTGCACTAAGAAAGTACAGGAAAGGCTTTTAGATTGGAGAGGTACAGTAGGCAATTAGAGATGCAATTCTAGAGCTCTGGGGAAGGATCTAAACCAGAAATGTTTGCTAGTCATCAATATGTAGTGTTTTAAGCTATGAGACAAGATGTGGTCACCTAGGGAAAGAATGGCAATAGAGAAGGATGAAGTTTTGGGTCATTCTAATATTTAGAGTCCTGGAAGAGGATTGAACAAAAGAGAGTGGGAAGGAGTGGGCAGTGGATGAGAGGAAAACCAGAATCCTGTGATGCCATGGAAGCCAATAGAAGACAAAGTTGGGGAGAGAAATTGGTCAACTGTGCTGAGTGCTAGAGACAGGTTGAATCAAATCACAATAGAACACTAATTTGGCAAAGTGCATGGCACATTAGTGCTATCTTGAAAAAAAGTGGCTTCAGTGGAGTGATGGAGTTAAAAGTCCAAATGAAGAGGATCGAAGAGTGAATGGAACATGGGGAAGTAAAGACAGTAAGTTTAGGTAACTCTTTTAAGGTTGTGTTATGAACAGGTGAACATATAATTTACCATTTGAGACAGGACACTTTTGAGAGGAAAGGGGGAAGATGAATGCTAAGAATAAAAGTATGTCATTAAAAAATTAGGTTATTGAAGCATATTTATATACTGTAAAATTCATTCTTTCAGTTATACAGTTTGATGAATAAGTTTATATAATTTTGAAATAATCATGAGCAACTTGGTTTAACAGATATGGTGGCTCTATAAAAGTTTTTTTTTTTTCAAAAGCCATTCAAAAAGAAAATTTTCTCTAAAAATAAAAATATTATTTATGTGTAGTAAAAAAATTAATCCTTACTATATTAATTTGCTGAACAATAAAAACAACATTAGCAAAATAATTATTCTTGACATATGTTAACAAATTTGAAAGGGGTTCTTTGTTGTATCCATCTCCTTTATTTTTCTAAATGTGGTCTTATTTGGATTTTTTTCATAGAATTGTCTGCAGTTTTCAGTGTTGTATTTTATGAATTAAATTTGAAATTGTGACACTAATTTCTCTTCTTTGTAAAACATAATATTTTAAGTGACAAATATCCTTTATGGTTGCTGGTGTATGTGGTTAGCTTAGAGCAAATTTTGTTAATTGCCAATATCCTCGATTCTCTCTCTCTCTCTCCTTTTTCTTTTCTTTTCTTTTTTTTTTTTGAGGAGGGACAAAAGACTTTAAATATCTGAGCTCAATTTCTTTTTAGTTTGGCTTTTCTCCTTTATTTAATGCATTGTCCTTTTAAAATATTTTTTGTAAGACAAAACTCTCTAATATACTTATCTTCACTTATATTTTTTTTGATAATTATACAAATTTTAATAATGTAAAATTATAGGCCTCAATTTCTTTTCATTTCCATATAAAATATAATTTTTTCCCAATAATAAAAGGAGCTATATTAAAGAATGTTCCCCACAAATAAAGATATCCCAAAACACAATTATAGAATTTCACAATCAGATCTTGTATAAAGAGTGAGCTCTCATCACTTGCTAAGTTCAGTTTCTTTTTGTCTTTGCAGAAGCTGATTTCAGTGCCTTCATATTTGTAAGCTTTATTTCCAATCACTGCCACTTGTAGAAAGCCTCAGAATTTGAAGGGTTTTTTCATGCATAATATATTGACTGCTTTGATTAAGGCCTTCTAGCTGATTCTAAACAAAATACAACCAAAATTTTAAGGACTTGTTTACAGGAAAGCACATTAACATTGTAGGATACTTTAGTTGATTTGCAAAGCAATATTTCAAAAAGGCACTTCTAAACTCCAACTGATATCAAGCAGCAAAGAGAGAATTTACTGCTATGCTGAAGTAACATTTTATATTCATTATTTAGTAGTCCAGTTACTTTGTGTAAATAGAAAATATTTCTATTATGATCAGTATATTATCACAGCCTTTTATATGCCATTATAAACTATGGAAGCACAAGAACAAATCCCTAGAACATATCTGCCCTGAAATTTCTTCATTTAGAAGGAATTCTGTGCTTAATAAGAAGGCTGTGCTCTACCACATTTGTTTTTATATTATCACCACATACACAAAAATTTAATCTTCAGTGTTGAATTTAAGTGGACTTATAATAGTATTCATAATGTTGTTAAATATTTCAATATTTACAGAATGAACCTTAAAAATTTTATAGTAGTCTATGAAACAAAGGAAATAACTGAACCATTATTGAAATGAACCTACTTGATTTTTTATTTAAAGCATCTAATATTACTGACATAAAATAGACATCATTTTAATATTTGCAAAGTTCTGCTAGTGAAATCAACACGTTGATGGCCGTCGCTTCACTTTTGCATATGTAGAAGAAAGCTTGGAATAAAAATGGGGAGAATAAATTTCCAAGAAGAGTTATTTGATCTAAATTAAAAGTTATGCCTCATACAATGATATGTACATGTACTTTCTGTAGCTACATGTGAAATTATTGTCTTTGGGCATAGTTCTTTTAAATTCAATATTAAGTTTTGCAATAGATGTTGATCTTTTTTCAATAATGTGTATCTTCTGGTGTTGGCCCCCACGGTGGGTATTATTGTCAACAACATTTTGTGTCATTAACAGCCTGTGTTAATGTCAACAAACATTCTTCTCTTCCTTCTTCTTCCTCTTTCAATTCCTCTTGTTCTTTGTGTTGTCTCCATCTCCATCTTCTTTACACACTCCACAAAAGACCAGGGGAACAGGAAGAGAGGATATTACCCTGGTTGCAAAGGTTGACCCGATCACATGGAAAAGGTTAAACTCAGAAAACAAGCAATCTTTTCAACTGCTCGGATGTTCCTGTGCTTTGCTTTATTAGCATATTTACAAGGTATTTTTCTTATGAAGATCCCAAAGGCTCTGAAACCCACACCATTTTCACAGGGTTGTGACTCAAATATGAGCAAATTTAAATTTAAAGAGAGAATGATTAACGTAAGAGAGGCCTTGCTTACTTGGTGCTGACTTCCTTCTTTTTTCTGAGATAAGAATGAGTTTTCTGAGTCAGGTAGTGTGTCTATTGCTGGTAGAATGGTGACCCAGAACCTGAATCAGAGGGTGCTGTGTGCTCACGTTTCCTTTGGGCTGAGTGACGAAAGGAAGTTTTGTCATGCATACTTTTTATTCATAGACACATCAGGTAACAAGCAGCAGCAAAGGTTAATTCCCAGGGAATACCAGCAAGACCACTCAGACAAAGGAAATGGTTTGTGATAAAGAATCACCTGCAGCTAAAGGCTTTTATTCCCCTTCCAAACTTGCTTCATGTTTAAATATTGCTTATATGGAAAAAAGCCAGCGATATTTTAAGTGTGTGTGCATTATTTTTTAAGTCGAGGTGATTCTAATATGATCAGCAGAAATCATGAATGACTAATTTGGACTCTGCTTCTTATGAAAACATCTGTGTGATTTCTTTTTCTGATAAATACATTTGATTGTGAGTATTCCAGAAGATTCTGCTTTTTACATTTTAATACTCTTGGTAGATAGTTATTTAGTGCTGATCATGTGCAAAGCTCTGTACTAGACACTGGGGAGGGAGGTTATTGGAAGAAAAGAGGAAAGAGACACCAAGGTTACTATACCTTGTCTCATTGCTTAAAACACTATATATTGATGACTAGCTCAGCCCTCAAAAGGGCTTATTATCTGGAAGAGGAGACCTCACATACATTATATTCATACACACATTAGTAGGGTGAGAAAGTGGTTAGTCTCTTGTGTGGGCTAAATATGACAAGAAATCTTGTTTTCAAACTGGGACCCTACAGCTGGAATTGTGGCTGCTAGTACATCTCGGCTTAGCTGTATCCTTTTAGATCTTTTGATTCCAAGCATTCATGCAAACATCACACTTCATTTTAGTCGGCCCCAGCCAGCTTGTGATGAACATGAGTGAGGTAGGAGTAGAAGAAAACCTTTTGATTTTAAGCAAATGTCGAGAATGTTTGTTATTGCAGCACAACCTCCCTATTCTATCTGAGGCAGTGGGTCATTCTCTCCAATTCCATGGAGGTAATTCTTACTATTCTACTGTTAGATATTCAGCTGCAGTTTGAAAAGTACTGCTTTATGGCATCTATGTATATTAGATGCTCAGTTAATGTGTCTAAAGAGAATTCCTCCTATCTTGAATGATTTAAATATGTTCTTTTCTGAAGTTAGGAGTATATGTTTTGGGCTTTTCTATATAATGATCTGGAGAATTAATTATTAAAATGTTCTAGGACACATCTTATTTCTATTTTTTCCTTCACAAATGGTAAAAACTATTTTTAGAAAACATGTACTCATCATTCCAACATATATCCTAGTACTATTTAGAAGTCACATACCACGGCTTTCCCCCAAGTTTATTTTATAAATAGCTGAGGAATTTTTAGCACATTTAAGTGTGTTTCCTTTCCCATGACAGAAACGTGATGCTTCCAACTCTGTGAGAAACACAAAAATGCTACCAGCAGAGGTGTGTGTTACACATAGTTTACAACGTCTGCGTTCGACATTGTAATCTTTTCCCGAACAGGTTTAAGAGAGGTCTCAGTGAATGCTTGTAAATTTGAGTCAGTGTTGGAGAGCAGTAAAAAACAAGTAAAGAATGAGCAGATTTCAACAAGACAGTCCTTTATTGCTATAAAGCAACTCTGTGCCCACCCCACCCTAAAAATCATTGCAATAGGCAACTATGAGACTCATAAAGAACTAAAAACACTTACATTAAACTACAGCAAACCCTGCAATTAACAATGCTGAGACAGGCCATAAGATTTCCCAGGGAGGCCAAGTTCTCCTTCCTTTTGAGTGAAGCTTCTCTCTTGGTTTAGATCTGCATATGTTTGGCCTCTGAAAGCTGAATATCCTCCACTGATTTTGTTTGCTGATTGTTGCTTCAGTTATTCATGAAGCACAAATTCAAGTTTTTAAAGGCAACTCTTTCTACATCGCTAAGTATGACAAGAATTTCTAACCTAGGATAAAGTGTAAACTCTGCTAAGATAGTGTGTGTATTTTCCATATTGTTTAAATAGCCACATTTTTAGAAATGCTTTTTGTAAGAGTAGTACAGTTATAAAGATAAGTTTGTATAGAGAAATACCTTGCTTAATTTTTAAATTCAAATTTTTGGTACAATTTTGATAATAGGTAAGCTTGTGTTTGAATACTGATATTTGTTTCATAACTAGAAATTTGATTCAGAAAAAAGTGTTCATTTTAATTTATTTGCAATATTGATTCAATAGATTGAACTGCTACTTTCTCTAAGAAATTTCCTCTATTTCATTATATCCATATACCGACTAATAAGGTCAGTTTTTATGCACAGGCTCTGTATTGTTTTTCTTTTTTTCTTTTGTTCTACAAATATATACACATAGTTCAAGTAAGAGAAATGAAAATTATTTAAACTTAATTGCATTAGTGATAAATAATAATCATATTGGTCTTTTCAGGAAACTTTCAGATTGTCTCAAATGTCTAAATCCTCTCTTTTGTGATATAGTAAACCTCTTTTATAATGTCCTTTCTCTCTCACTAAAACAGTATTATAAAGTCTCTTAAATGTCATGACTACATTTTTTTCAACTCTTCTATTTCATAGATGCCAATATAGAAATATTTTAATAAATATGTATTTTCATTTAAAGGAGACACAGTTCACTAATTTTAAAATTAAAGTATGTCTATTATATCTCAATAAAGCTGGAAATAAAATAAAATTAAACTTTTATTATTATAAGTTCCATAAGATCTGTATTTTCATTGGCTTTTGTCATCATTATTATTGAGAACACAAAGTGTTGCTAATAGTGTCCAGAATTTAATCAAGGTGCAGCATCTCTTTGCAGTTGGATATGTAGGGGTGGGTGAGTGGGTAGAAGTGGTTCACAGGCAATAAGGGGTTGCAATAACTGTGGAAAACGTAAAAACAATTTAAAGCCAACTAAATGTCAGTCTGCTTTCATTATGACTACACACCAGCATTTCTAAACAATGGCAGTGATCAGTGACTTTTCCCTATCAGCGTGCCCTGCTTCAAAACCTTCCTCTCACCCAGTCTTGGTATGCCAATACTCTGGACTCCAGTTTTTTAAGCTAAATTGCTCATTGTTTCACAGAGGTAAAGTGTTTCAAAGCACTAACATTTTATAAAAAAAAATTTGCAGGCTTCTGAATGATCTTTAGTTTCAAAGAGCTAAGTCATCTCAAGGAAGGGAGCAGTTTTGTCTTTATTTGGTGATGATAAAGAACAGCAATTTACTATGATTCTGAGCTCAAAAAGCTAAAGAGTTTTGAGGTGTTGTTTCTTGAGTGGTAACTCAACCCTCAAAATTTCAAAAGATTTTTCAGTGTCTTTCCTGATTCCAGCCCTGATCTTGTTTTCTCCATCTGCCTTACTGTAAATATAGGCAACTGTACTTGGCAGTTAAAGATAAGCAAAGGTAGCTGGCTAGAATTGGGAATCTGTTCACAAAAAACACATGCCTGAGTAATTAAGGTATCAATACATCATTTTTATAGTTCTCTCTATGTGACTGTCTAGGACATCACCACAAATTATTCACAGCACGTGATTTCTCTTCTTTGGAAACATTAAGAGAGTAATTGTAATAATGCTATTTTTCTCTTTCAAATGCTCAATCATTTATTATGCCTTTTAATATTCTAACAACTGTGTATGAAAACTTAAAGCAACCAAGAACATTTACTCTGCATCTGTTTAGGAAAGCAGTGTTTTATGGTAAAAAACAAAACAAAAAAAACTTGACTCTTAAGTTTACCATTTAATAATTGTGTGGTGACTTTTAACAAGCCATATTTCCTGGTCTGAAAAGGAAGAATGATAGCAGCTGAGATAACCCCCCTATGGAATCGTTGTGAAGAACAAAGGAGACAATGCAGGTGAAAATGACTGAAAACTTAAGCAGAATTAGCAATCTTAAAACTCCAGGGGCCAGCAGACAGCACAAAGCCTGTGGATCAGGCTCAGTGTAACACTGAGGGCAGTGGGATGTGTGGTTGGACTGAAGAGTGTGGTCCCTGACAAAAGCCATTTACTTGTGCTTGTTTATTTTGTAAAATGGACCAGTCAAACAAAGCATCTGAATATCACTGGCCATGACACTAATTCAAATGTTAATACAGGTATATAAGGGTCACACTTTTAGAAGTGTGTATTATTACCACTTTCTGAAATAAAAGAAAAAGAAATTAGCCATCAAATATGTTTATCTAGCAGCAGAAGGGAATTAGACTAAATATTATGGAAAACTTTCTTAAAACTTCAAAATTATGTTATACATATATCAGCTTGGAATATAACCATAGTCATAGAGTTTCCACATGTCTAAGTTAGCAGAAGCCCTGTATTTTCCTCTTGTATCCTCTCCTGTTCCCCTCTTCAACTGTGTATGTTTCCTGAGAGGTACCCTAGGTGTATCAGTGGGCAGGAGAGAGAGTGAGCAGGAACTGCTGTTCTGGTTCTTCACTCCTTTTTGGCTGCTGTCCCATTTTACTGTTGAACACAAGTCCCGCTCAGTCAGCTCAGCATTTGTCTATTGGCTGTTCTGCCATGTGCTGAACATTGGCTGGCTCCAAGCCTTTAAAGGTCGTAGTAATGTCCCATTCCTGCTGGGCAGATTATAGCTGTCATGTTTTTCACCAATAAGCTCAGTTATTTTTCTTCCTATATACAATTTTGTGTTGGGTGCAAAAATTCAAAAAAGAACTGACTGAAACAACAACAAAAAACAATGAATGAGAACAAAAAGGTCATATGTAAGATAAAGTAGAACAAACTCAGGGAGGAAAAGGACAAGAATGAAGTGATGATGAGAAGGTGATTAATATTTAACTTATATTCCACTTACTTTTGGGGGGATTAGAATAATTTGAAGAGAAACTAATAATAAAAGATATGATGGAAGAAATGTTTTCTCAGCTAAAAATAAATATAGATATAAAAATAAAAAACTTTTACAGTATTTTACATGAAGTCATTGAAAGAGCACCACACCTAGAAAGTCTTGCAACATTTAAATTAATCATTTATTTCTTAAATGAATAACACACATAATTAATATTTAAAATGTACAAAGTGTTTATGGAGCAAAGTCTCTATCCCATCTCTGTCTCCTCACCTTTTATACAAATGGAGGCATTCTACAGACACTTTTTTCTGTGCCCTTACTATTTTTTTACTTAACAATATAACTAAAGTACATTCTGTATCTTCTAATAATGAGCTTCTTTCTTTCTTTTTTTTCTTCTTTTTCCTCAATCATTGTATAATGGGCTTCTATCTTTTTGAAAAATAACATAGCCAGTTCAAAGTCAATAAATCCTATTTATACACTCAGAACTTTGAAAAAAACTTTAAGCACTTCTTAATCATGAGCAGACAATCAAGGATTACAACATATTAAAGAAATCCTTCTGATGTGAAAAAAAAAACAGACAAATAAAAAAAGTAGAGATTATTTATGAGGAAGAAAACTTAAATACATATATATTTATATATAAATAATATTTTATATATGTTTTTATATATAAATATAAAAATATATATATAATATAAATATATATATTATTTATACATATATATATATATATATATATATATATATATATATATATAGTATTTATAGCCTTCGAAAATTAAGGAAGGTAAATGCATCCACAAAACAATAATCAGAAAATAGAAATGGAATATTCAGAGAACAAAATTAGTTATTTGATGTTAATGTTATGTTAGTAAAAATAAAAATCTCAATGTAAATATTAGAAAATAAACTTGAGCTAATAGTCTGGAAATTAGAGCAGAAAGACAAAGATTTGGAAAATAGAAAAGCAAGGATAAGAGAAATCAGAGGACTATGTCATAAGACTCAATATTTGAATAGTACAAGTTACAGACATAGAAAACAGAAAAAGCAGAGAAGATACAATCACTAATGATATTATTCAAAAAAATTTTCTACATTGCTGACTTTTCCAATCAAGAGTTTCTATCACTGGATGAAAATATATTCATACCAACATACTACATCACAATATTTCAGGACACTGGGAAAAAAAGAGAAAGGCTCATAAGCTTCAAGGGAGAAAAAGTATCATATGAAAAATCAGAAGTTAGAGTGATTTCAGTTTTCTTAATAGCAATACTGGAAGCTTAAAGATAGTGAAACATTGTCTTCAGAATCATGAAGGAAAATAATTTCCATGTTAGAATTTTTTTTGTAGCCAAACTATCAATTCAGGTTGAGGACTGAATAACAAATGTAAACGTTCTGTTTTATATATGTGTTCTCGGTAAGCTACTAGAGTATATATTCTACCAAAACAAGAAAGTAAATGAAGAAGAAGAAAAACTCAGGTAACAGGAGATGCAGCACAGGAGATTAAAAAATAGTGAGAGATTTCCAGTATGACAGCTGTGCAGAAGCCTGAATAGTAACCAGACTAGCTAGAAGAATAGAAGTCTCCAAGATGTTTACAAGGTGATTGACTTTCTGAAAAATTGTACTGGAAGTCCACTGGAATGTCCTTGACACATCAAATGAACTTAGCCAAAGTAAGAAGAAAACTAAAAAAAAGTGAAAAAATGAAAACAAAGCAATTACTAACTCTAGAGGGGGAAAAAAGAAAAACAGTATATTAAGATATTCGGCTGTGAATAATAATGTTTCATAGTTTTAATTATATAATATATAATAATAAAAATACTAAATATGGATTTACTGCCCCCCTCCAAATTATAATAATTTGGGGATGCAGACAGCATTGTAGAGGCCAAAAGTTATTTTAAAAATATAGTGCTAACAATATGAAGATGATATATATTGAATAATTATCCTCCCTTATGATCAAATTTCTATAGAGAAATAAAAAAATTCGAAGATTGTACCCATTGTTAGTTAAAATCCATACACAAAATAAATAACTCCAAAAAAATTAAATTAATCTTTTTTAACTTGTGAATTAAAATCCAAAGAAATCAAAGTCCTTATTGATATCATATTCTGCTCAATCCTAGCCAAAGTTTCCTCTTTGCCTGGATAGGGTTGCGGCTCTACCCACAGTGACAAAGGAGGCTCTTTTCATAGATGCTTAATGGGGTTTCTTTAGGACCTCAGAAATTAATTCCATTCAAAGCCAAGGCTCTGATGTATGCCTCGCATTTAAGAATTTTGATAGTTAACAATCCATGAGATCATTAAAGCTCTGACCTCACATAAATGCATAAAAATTAACAGTCCACAGACTTCAAATCAGTTATTTCAGTTAAAACAACATTTCTAGCATCTATGTCCTCAGACCAGAGGTTCAAGGTATCAAAATGGTTTTATCTTCACCTTTCCCAGGGTGGAGGGGCATTAATTATATTAATTTGCGGGCATTATAGCTTAAAACTTAAAATTAGTCGAGTGTAATATTCCAGAAAGAGGTTAAATTTGGCCTACATGTTTACTGAATCTGAGCTTGCACACTGGCTCTTCTGGGACATTTGAGACACTCTTCTTGCAAAATGTGGATTTGCCTCCTCAGTTCCTGTGTTTGTTTCAGCCTGATAGTCCCCTCAGCTGATTCCTGAAGTTATGTTTCTAAAGCTTCCATCTCTGGAACCTGATGAGGAAAAGTACTTCTGTCTCAAGATGTTCATTTTGAATACTGCAGGACACATGTCTCATTTCTTTCTGCTATATCATTCTCTACAATGGTAAGAAGACAAGTCTTTAGTGTTTTCTTTCCCTGTGCTCTTGTTGGTGCCATCAAGGATGATTCAGTTGAGTTTGGGGACTGGCTTGATAAGCACCTTTCCTGATTTTGTTCTGCTTTCAAAATTTCCAGCCACTATAACAAAATATTGAGATTTTCAGGGTACCTGCCTAAATTCTGAACCAATTGATAAACAGAGAGTAGGGGCAGTGCCAAAATTACCTTTATTCCTGAAAAAAAAAAAATCTAAACTGGAGAGCATTACAGTATTAGTTTCCTAAGGCAGCTGTCATACAGTATCATAAACTAAGTGGCTTAAAATAACAGGAATTTATATGTCATAGTTCTAGAGGCTAAAATTCTGAAGTCATGCTGTTGGTCCACAGGTTCAGTCTCCCTCCGAAGCCTGTAGGATAGAATACTCCCTGCCTCTTGCAGCCTCTGCTGCTTGCTGGTACCCTTTGGAGTTCCTTGGCTTATGGACGCATCACTCAATTCTCCACCTCCTCTGTCACATGGCTGTCTACTCCCTGTGTGTCTCTTCTCCTCTTCTACAAACACCAGTTATACTGGATTCTGGATGATCCTAATGACCTCATCTTGATTGTATCTTCAAGGAGCCTATTTCCAAATAAGGTTATATTTACAGATCCTGAGAGTTAGGATTTAAAAATATCTTTTGGGGGTACAAAAATTCAACCCATAACAATAACTTAGGGGGAGAGTCAAATGGACCAGCTACTAAAACTCAAAACTGGACAGACTAAAGCTCTACTTTAGGGTAGGACTCTCCATGTCAAGTGAAACTTATGGTATGAAGAGCAGAGGGGAGCTTTTAATCCCTGGGGAAGTTAGCTCTCAAGAAGGAAAAGCATGGAGCAGAGCTGAGCATGCCCATTTTTTAAAATTTTATTTTGTAATAGACTAGCTTAAACCATTCTCCTTCAGCGAGATGTGAGTAAAGAGTAGAGAGAGACCTGCAGAGTCTGCATGAAAAAGAAACATCAGGAGTGGAGAAGAAGCCTTCCCTCAACATAAATGTCAAAAACAAATGTAAAAATATTCATTACAATAACTTCACTCTGAAACTCTAAATTATATTAACAAATCTAGGAAGCCAGGAATAAATTTTTTTCTCATATATATGTAGACTCAAACTGAACATCATTCTTGACTTTGGTAATCAGAGAAGTATATATTTTTAAATTTATGTATCTTTTACACTGAAATATAATCACAATAAGAATTAAAACATTGAATATGTACCTTCCACAAAAACCCTAGAGAAGGTAGCAATAAGCATAATTCATAAAAAATAAAAGCAAAACATCTAAGATACAATAGGAACACATAAAGAGAATATACTAACAAGATTTAAAATGATTAAACAATTTTGTTATATCAGTCAATCTAAATGATTTAAAAACTTTATTAGGTGTCCAAGATATTCAGTTGAAGTACAAAATAACAATGGTCAAAAATTTATTAATAAATATAACAAAAAAGAAAACAGGGATAACAATATTTTGCATGACGAAATTACTAATAAGATTAAATTGAAATTTATATTGCTGAATAACAATGGACAAAAATAAATGTAAAGGAACTTTACAAATAAGAGGTGAAATTGATAGAAACAATAACTTAATTTCTCAGTCTCCCCCAAACCTTCTTCCTATTCCCTACTCCCAGATAAGGGCATATAGAATCTGAACAATGTAATTAATGAGGAATAATTGATAATTATATAGTAAATAAAATAAACTATTGTTCTTTTTGGGAGTTCATAAAATAGTTCCAAAAGTCAATCATATATGCATTCATATGTATATTCAAAAAGCCGTAAAAAATGAATCACATTCTCTGAGTACAAGATAATAAACCAGAAATAAAGAGTAAAATTTAAAACAAAATCAAATCCTTTCCACATATTTACAAATTAAGAAATATTTCCAAATCACCACTCACTCAAATTGTTATCTTCTGAATTAAAAAGAATGAATATAAACATATTTGGAAAAAGACTGGATGGTGCCAAAATTTTACTCAGAAACAAATACATAATCTTATATGACAAGAATGGAAGGAAATAAATTAACTAAGCATTCAACTCAAGGTGAGAGAAATAAAAGTATGAACCCAAACTAAAAGAACAAATGCAATCAAAATATTCTAGATACGATTATATTTGTAACACTGAAAATAACAGAAGTCATGAAAATAATTCTCAACAAACATGTCTAGTTCCTAAAAATAATTATGAGTCTGAAACTGAGAGTGTGGGATTGACAAGCAATTTTATTTACTATTCTTCTTTATTCTACCAGTATTTTGTAAGATTCTGTTGTGTGAACTCTGAGAGTATATTCGGCCAGTCAGAAAATACATTCTGGAGCAACTGAAAGAAGGACTATTTTAAAAATGGACAAATGAGGAAATATGTAAAACAGTAAATATGGAAGGACCAATGCAAATTTAGAATAGTTTAGATCTTACTGATATTAAAAATATATATATATGCAAGTGATAAACCTTGCACATTAAAAAAAAAAAGATAGCTACATTTCTGGGGTAGAAATAGTGGTTTGTAGGGAAGATGCCACCATTTCTGGTGGTTAAACTAGTCAGTATCTATGGTAGGATCCCTGATCCAGGGATCTGTTGCATTGCTGAAAGATGTACTTTCCCTCTCCCCTGCTCTACTGAGGTATAATTAACAAATAAAATTGTATATATTCCAAGTTATACCCAGGAATGATTTAATATACATATACATTGTTAAATATTTACCACAATCAAGGTAATTAACATATTTATCACATCACATTGTTAGTTATATATATATATATATATTTTTTTTTTTGGTGGTGAGCACACTTAAGATCTAACTTGCTTAGCAAATTTCAAGTATGCAATAAAATCTTATTAACTAAGTCACCATGCTGTACATTAGGTCCTTGGAACTTATTTATCTTACAACTGAAAGTTTGTATCCTTTAACTACACCTCCCCATTTCCCCCAGCCCCTGGCAACCACCATTCTACATTCTATGAATTCAACATTTAACCTTTTTTTTTTTTTTTAGATTCCACATATAAGTAATACCATATAATATTTGTCTTTGTTGTCACAAATGGTAGGATTTCCTTCTTTTTATAGCTGAATAATATTCCATTCAATGTATATACCACAATTTCTTTATCCATTCACCTGTTGATGGACACCTAGTTTATTCCCATATCTCGGCTATTATAAATAATGCTGCAATCAACATGGGATTACAGATAGATCTTCAAGATAATGATTTCATTTTCTTTGGATATATACCCAGAAGAACTTTCATACTGTTTTCTAAAGTGGCTGTACCAATTTACATTCTCACCAACAGAGCATGAGGGTTCCGTTCTCTATATATCCTCACTGACATTTATTATCTCTTGTCTTTTTGGTAATATCCATTCTAAAAAATGTGAGCTGGTATTGCATTGTAGTTTTGATTTGCATTTCCCTGATGATTAGTAATGTTGAGCACCTTGAAAAGATATGCTTTAAATATTGAAAATATACTTTATTGGAATTCTAAAATAGAAAAGACTGAGAGAACTTGAAGGCAAGGGCAATTACCATTTTTATGTTTGTATTTCTAGCGATTAGCACTCTGAATTTGTGCTATAATTAATTATCAAATGAAGGCCTCTTCAGTAAATTATATATATATATGTTTCTCAAACAAAGGAACAAATGAAAAGTATAATGAAAAGCCAAGTTACATTATAGAACTGAGAACAGCTTTGCCTGGGAAGAAGCATGTGATTTTTCTGAGGTGGTGAAAATAGTCTCTCTTTTGATCTGGCTGAAGGTTACTGGGGTATATATAGTTAAAAAATTGCTTGAGCTGCACACTAAAGGTTTGTATATTTAACTGTGTAAAATTATACCTCAAAAACCGGAACCAAAACTGAACAAATAAAAAAAGCTGAGTGTCCAACAAAAAGTTTATTCTTTGGAATGTTTGAGCAAATTTTGCTTCCTGTTTTTTTTTTTTTTCTGTTTACCAAGTGAATCAAATTTGATTCAGTTTTGATGGAATAGATAGGTACACATTGTCAAATTTTTTAGTATGGTTGCCTGTTTCCAAATAGTACATAATCGTTACCACTGGCAGTTTTGATACAAAGTGAAGGGGAAATGTACAAAGCCATGCTCACTTCTTCAACTTTATAAATTACTCCCTGCTGAAGGAACATTCAAACTATGTGTTAAAAACAGAAAATTCTTCTACTCAATTTTGTAGATACTTACTTGTTTTAGTTATAAGTCTATAATTTTCTTAATACTACCTTCTTAAATCATAGTCATAAGCAAAGTAGAAAGAGAACAAATTAAGGCCATTCAAGTAATTTGAACAAGGTGATATTTTATTTTCTGGAAGTGGTTACTTTAGTCTCTTTCTCAAGTGTGTACACCTAAACTTTAATTCATTTCATGAAAAAGATGTAACAGATCCACAGTTTATTTACAGGTGACCCAGCTTTTTCGCCTATTTCTAGCATGTGAGGTCAGTTATCATTTGATGGCATTAAAGTAATCTCAGAAGCATTTTTCCCATGGTCTAGATGATTTTCAAAGATCACATTTATCAAGTCTTGGAAATTGACAACTGTTTTGGCTGCAGGATGTGTATAATTGTCTGCCCTTGACTCAGCCATTTGGTATGGTGTTTTCATTTGAACACAGTTGTATCAGCACAGAATGTCTGCTGACACTGTTATTTAACTATAGACTTGATCCTGCTGAAAGATAAATTTGCTAATTTTTGAAAAATATGTTGAGTACAACAGGAGGACAGGATTGATATAAAATAATTTCTTAAAAATTAAATAACAAAGACAATCTTTGAATATGCAATCAAATCTTTTCATATTTAGAACTCATTACTAAGAAAAAGAAAAAGAAAAAATCTACAAACTTATTGCCTCAAACCATGAACAAAAAATGTGCTAAGACAGTTAAACATGTATGAACTTAATTGCGGCATTAATGTGCTACTTTGTGAGTGTAAAAACGTTTTATTTCAAATAATTTATTGCACTTCATGCCCTTAACACTTTACTAACTTATTTATTTTACCTTGCTCAAAACTCATCTATACATTACTTCTTGCCATATGAATCCATTTGAATAACCTCACTTGATAGTTTTCTAATACTCCAAATAGAAGAATATCAATTAATTAATCATTTTTCTTTATAGACTCAAAGTGGGCCTGGATTTCTATATTAGCAGAAACTATTCAAACTGTATCAAAGACAGTAGAAAATATATTTTTAGATTGGGAAAACTGTTGAGTCAGACCTCCGAGGCCCTTTCAAACGCTAAGATTTTAGACCTAGGTCATCTTTAGGGCTAAAATAATTAGGCAATAAAAGCAGGGCTCTTTCCTGAGTATTTTGTAGGCATTTAATTTCTATTATGTCTTATCCTCAAAACAATGTGGTAAGTTTGGTATTATCCTTGTTCTACAAGTGAGGTCACAGAGACTCAAAGAATTTCATTTAACTAGTGAATTGTTTATCTGAAATGGGAAAGCAGGTCAGTTTGATTCCAGAATTTACACTCTTTTCATTGTACGAGCACTGGCCATAGGAAGAATTCTGGGAAACCACGGTGGTGTGGAAGGACATATCGTTCCGGTATTTTGTTATTCTCATTTATGACATGGTTTGTCACATGGTTAAAGCAAAAAGCAAGAACAGTCTGTGTCTCAGGACTTCCTCTCTTCTTACCCAGAGGCTGCTCCTATGTACCTTCTTCTGGCCTATGATCCCATGAGGCTCCCATATGTTAGGATGCTGATATCCCAGTTTCTAGTGTCATCAGCTCTCTGAGAAGCAGCGAGGTTGGGGAAATATCCAACATACAATGAAATGTCTGCACGTGAGTAGTTTCCTGGGGAAAACAAAGGGAGTGAGGAATCCAGACAGCACCATTCCTCAACTTCTCTCAGGGACTCAACCTGTGCCCTCTGTCAATATATGTCCAAATATCTTTTGGGCCCTGCAAGTGTCTTAGTTGGGATAGCTTTGTCTTCTGCCTTACAAATGGGCTCAATAGATAACTGATCATCATAACGTAACTTTTAGGTTCCAAGATTCTAATTCTCTGTCTCTCTTTGGTTAACAAATCAGACAACAGGTTTTAAACACAAAACCCCAACCAATCAACAAATAAGCAAATGAAAGCCTCATAGATCATGGAAAACCTATGACATCTTTGCAAAGAAAAACTATTCATCTTTGAATAGTGTGGAAAGAACACACAGCCTTTGAATCAGTTAAGCCAGCCTACATTGAAATCCATTCTTTCTATTTATTGTTTTACAATCTCAAGCAAGTCATTTAACCTCTTTGAAACTGTGTTCTTTATCTGTTTAGAGGGGATAATAATTTTGACCTTATAAAGTTGTTCTGAGGAAAAATGAGATCTGTACGTAAAGCACCTAACATAAGGTGTGGCAGTAAACTCTCTGTAAATGCTGGCTTCTTCTTTCTCTCCCTCACAGGTCTATTGCTTTTCTAGGAAAAGGTTGTTTTAGAGCTCAAAGAACCTTTGGCTTTTAAGAATCTTGAATCGTTTATTTAGCATGAGCTTTAAAAAGTAGCTTAGGTAGCAATTTAGAAAACACAGCTACGAAAGGACAATTTGTACAGTGCTGTAGTGGAAAGAAAGTAATGAAAAACTAAAGATAAAGACCAGGAGAATGCTGTCTACATTATTTATAAACAGGAACACTTTATGCCCAAACTCCAGGCACCACATTACTCTGTAAACTGTATATTCTTCTCAAGTACTGGGTGGTTTAAGTTTATGATGTGATCCATTCATTCTGCCATGTTTTATTTATGTTTTCCTCAACAGTGAAATAAATAGTCAAAAACAGTGCCCTGCTTGTTCTGTGAACTAGAAGAGGAAAGGGATGTGTGTGTATGTGTGTGTGTGTGTGTGTGCGCGCACAGGAGCGTGTGCGCGTGTGCACGTGCCTGCATGTGTGTGTGTGCGAATATCCCTATAATTTAGGAGTTGGGGTGATTTTAATTAATCCAGCTACAAGTTTATTTTAAAAACCTCTTAGTAATGTTTAGAAACAAAGCCTAATACTAAGGATAACAAATGGCTAAAACACTGTGAACCTCTCTGGTGAAGACCAACGCTGTTCCTCTCTTGCTTCAGTCTGATTACCTCTGGGGAATGTGCTGTTCCTTGGAACGAATCAGCCCTGCACAAAATAAGAGAGGTTGAAAAGTTTAGGACGTGGAAAATATGTGGAATTTGCTCTTGAATAATGATTTGTATTTTTCTTTTGCAATAAATATGACCAATGACCCAGATAGGAGGATGGCAATTACTTAATGAATCAAGCTTCAGAAATGTAAAAACTGTTCATAATAAAAATGAACGCAATAATAGTAGGAAGCCAAGTTAAGTAAACAAGTATAATGCTCCTTGTGTCTGTAGATATACATTTATAAATTCCAAAGCTATGACTGTAAAAGGGATTATTCTAATGATACCAGCCTTCTTAGTTTTCATTGTTTGTTGAATTGGATCTTTTGAGTTTGTGAACAGATAATTGTCCACGCTGACTTGCCTTACCCATCTGGGAGTCAGTTAGCTGGGATGATGTGTCACTTGTGTGGGACTGTGATTTAGCAGTCCCATGGCTCTGACAATCATTTACCTGTATGCAAGGAGCTTTTGCCCTAACAGTCTCAGGTAAATCATTTCCAAATCGGTTACAGCCTGTATAGAAATCTCTCTCTCTCTCTCCCTCTCTCTTTCCCTCTCTCTGTCTCTCTCTCCCTCTCTTTCTCTTTTTGCTCAGTTATATACTTAAAATCTGCTGTCCATGTGAAGCTGTCTTTGACTACTGACCATTCCCTTCAGTTGTGAAGTGGAATATGTTTCTAAACATTAGAGAAGAGGAGAAATTACCTTTATAAAATGGTGGGTGAATGAGAGGAGGCAAAGCTGTGGCCAGTGTACAGTTGTATCTCCATGGAGTCACTGACGTACACATTTTTGCCTTTCAAAAGAAGAGTTGGCAGCTATTTACTTTAAGGTACATGGTGCCACCAGATTGGTGACTTTGGGGAAGTTTCAGCCTTTCTTATAAAACAAGAGATTGAATTAGATGATATTTAAGAGTTCTTCTAGCCCCAAGACACTGTGAGAGCAAAACCAAACCAAATCAAACCAAAACAAGATTAAAAAAAAACTTCTCAAGGTCAAGGAAAATCTTCTAGAAAAGAGTAAGCTATTTAGACTTAAAAACAAAATTTGAGCAGCATTACTTTCGTCCCCAGTCTCTGAGTAAATTGTAGTAGGTAGTCGATTAACCATGAGCTAGCTATTCAAAAGCTATATCTACAGTTGTTGGTTTTCTCCATGCCAGCATTTCTCAAATTTAAGCACGCATAAGAATTACAAGAGAAGCCATTAAAAAGGCAGTTGCAAAGGTCACATCTCCAGAGATTGGTTTAGTAGGTGAGGATAGTGCCCAGGAATCTGCATTGAAAAGCCATTCTGGGAGATTCTAGTTCAAGACTCTATAAAAGTTACAGTATTCTCAAGGGAGAGGGGAAATCTTTCTGGGAGTCATCAAGGGATGATTCAGCTAGTTGGGAGGAAAGGGTATCTTTTAACAGCCTATCTCTGCTTAGGGAAGCTCTGGTACTGATGTTGCAGGTGGGAAATTTGCCATACTCCTCATGTGGGTTGAGGTTGACTCACTGCCAAAAGCTACTGGCCTGTTTCAGCTAAAAGCAACAAATAAACAAACCTACTGAAAAAACATTATTCGATAAAAAAGCAGTTCTAGTGTCTAGCAATTAGTAGACAGTAAGTTAATTGAAGGAATAAACTTATCAAATTTCTAAAATGAGCCAGTTGCTTTATATACATTGTCTCCTTTATTCCTTACAACAATTAATGAGCAAAGAATTAGCTCTACATTGACCCTTGAACAATGCAGGGGTTAGGGTTGTGGACCCCATGTGGTTGAAAATCTACATATAACATTTTACTCCCCAGAAACTTAGCTACTAATAGCTTACTGTTGACTGGAAACCTTACTGATAACATAAATAGTTGTTAACACATATTTCATATGCTATATGTATTATATACATATATTACAGTAAGCTAGAGAAAATAAGATGTTATTAAGGAAATTATAAGGAAAATACATTTACAGTATTTATTGAAAAAAAATAATGTATAGGTGGACTTGCAGAGTTCAAATCCATGTTGTTCAAGGGTCAACAGAATTTTGCAAATAATGAACCTGAGGCTGATAAACCCAGTAATTCTCAACCCGATTGCACATTAGAATCACCTGGGATAGAGAGGGGAGAAACTTTGAAAACTTATTTATACCTAGCCCATTCCCTAGGGATTCTGATGTCATTGGTTGGGTATTGACAGCTTTATAAGTGCCCTGGAAATGCTGATGTGCAGCATGCCATCAGCGTCACTGATATTAGCCAAAGTTCAGATGATTAAAAGGATTCTCAAATGAGTACTCAATGGGCATCCTTCAACCTGTTCTGAGGACAATTCTCCCTTTTAGCCCAAACCTCTGAGGTGTTTCATGAAGGTCTGGCTTTGTTGAAAGTGTGCACAGGTCTTAGAAACAAAATCTTAGAGAAAAATTTTGTGTGATAAATCTTAAATTATTTTGTTATTATGATGATCCTGAGGGGTCAATATTTTCATTATGATCTTCCTTACAGATGAGGAAACTGGGGCTGAGTTGTTCATAACTTTCTTTTACTCTCAAGGTCAAAATTGGAATTAAATTTAGGATATCAGAATCTTTGAAGTGATGACCTCAAAAAGAAATATATCTGTCAAAAAGCACTTCTTGTGGTTAACTGGGCCCAAATTTATAATCAGAGTCTAGCACATGTTGTTTACAGGGATTCTCTCTCTCTCTCTCTCTCTCTCTCTCTCTCTCTCTCTCTCTCTCTCTCTCTCTCTCTCTCTCTCATACACACACACACACACACACACACACACACACACACACACACACACACACGATATTTCAGAGGATAGTCACAGACTGAGTTGGGCAGCCAAGCCTCTTGCATAGTGTTCTTGCAATCTGAGACAACTCTTATAGAGGAGTTCCTGGATCGTATTTTGACCAATGGGCTGAGACCTGCCCCATCCAAACAAAGCTGCATAGCTATGTCCTCATTTGCATCTTTATCTACTAGTTAGAGCTGTTTCATAATGATCAATCAAGACTCAAGATTCTGATCAGTTAGAACAGTGCCATATGGACCAACCAAACTGTGTGGATTTGGATTCCTCATTTGCATAAATATGAACCAGTCAGGGACCAGGGCAGACACTTGCTCTGCACAAGCAGGCCACTCCCTCTGGGGAGTGCACTTTTGGTTCCTACCTGAGGCTACATTTCCTGGTTTGCAAACTGTTCATCTGAATAAAGTCTCTTCTTTTATGTCAATCCACTTTGGGGACTCTTGTTAGCACTGGATTGGTGGCTGTGAATTTTGCTGACAGGAGTGTTCCAAATTCTGGAATATACCATTCTTCTTATTTCAGAAGTCATCTTGACTGGTCTTCATCTTCCAAGAAACTACAGTTTTTATCCCAGGTAGTTGAGAATTATTTATTTCCAAAACCTTTTTGTTTCAATATGTTTATTGAGCCCATTGCAAGGTCATTTAACCTCCTGAAAGTTTTAGCTTTCATGATTATTAAATAGAATCAGTGATATCAAACATATTTAGAAATGCCATAATGGTGAGTAAATATAATTTTTTTAGTAAAAACATTTTAAATGCTTTCAGAAAAAATATTTTGTTTTGCCAAAGAAAACAATTCTTTCCTAACATACAGAACTCTAATATTAATGTTATTATGATACCTTAATAATAATATAAAATAAGTAATTAACTTACCAATTTTTAGTACTTTATTTTAAAACTGACTATGAAATATCATCAACATTTACTTATGTAGCATTATACATTTTTTTTCATAAGTTTCTAGTGTCTTCTTGATGCACTTAATTCTCTTATAATGATATCAGTTTAGGGAAAGGGTGAATAAAGTTTTCAGGTAAGAGATGGATGAGATAACAGCATTCCAAACAGAAGAAACAACATATTAAAGGAATAAAACTCATACAGCGTGACTAGAAAGTCAAGTGTATATGATTGAGAGGTAGGACATGAGGCTAGAAAGATAAGCAGGGGAAGATCATAAAGGGCATCATAAGCCAAAGAAAGAATTTTGAAAAGAATTCTTTTTTTAGATCTGCCCTGTCCAATATGGCAGCCACATGTAGCTAATGAGCACTGGAAATACGATTAGTCCACAATAAAATATGCTGTAAGTATAAAGTACACATTGAATTTTAAAGACTTAGTCTAAAAAAAAAGTAAAATATTTCATTAATAATCTTTATGTTGATTATATTTTGAAAATAATATTTTAGTTATTTTGGATTAAATAAAATATATTATTATAATTAATTTCACCTGTTTCTTTTTTATTTTTTTAAAAACATGGCTATTACTATGCTGTACACCTAAACCTAATATGGCATTGAATGTAAACTGTAATTGAAAAATTAAAAACTATATATGGCTACCTGGAAATATAAATTACATTTGTGGCTTGCATTTTCTTTCCGTTGGCCAGGACAGCTCTAGATCAGTGTCGGCAACTACAACCTATAGGCCAGTGCCCTGTTTTGTAATGTCAATGAGCTAAGAAAGGCTTTTACATTTTCACATTGTTTTAGAAGGAGATAGAAGAGGAGGAGGGAGAAAAGGGGGAGGCAGAGAAGAAGAGAAAAAAATGCATGTACCTTAAAAACCTCAAATTTTTACTATTTGGCTCTTTCTAAGAAATGTTTCTGGCCTCTGCTCATGAAGCAGGAGCACTGGAATCACTCAGGAGCTTGTAAGAAACGCAGAACCTTAAGCTCTACCCTAGCTTTACTGAATCAGAATTTCAGTTTCAACAAGATCCCCAGGTGATTCAAATGCATGTTAAAATGTAAGAGGCACAAAGACAGATGACAGAATCATTGAAGGATATTAAAGGAGGAGAGTGATGGGTTTATTCTCCTACATAAAAATTCTTTCTTTTACACTTAGATTAAGTCATATTTTCTAAGTATTTTGTAATATTTTTGTGTATAGAAAGAATAAATATTTAATTTAAAAATATTAATCTTGAAAAACCATCTTTTGAAATGACACTGTCTGAGATGAATTCACCTCTGTATTCAAGAAATCAAGGTCATGGATTCTGATCTGATACAAGCTACAAAAATTGTTTTCACTACTAACCACAGTAATACTTATTACTTTGATATCCAATACACATGTGATATATTTCACTGCAATCAAAATTTTACAAAACAGTATTTACCTTTACTAAAGACATGCTGCTATGTTTTATATTCCATTCCATCCCATCCTGTCCCATCCCAACCCATCCCCTCCCACTTCATCTCATTCCATTCCATTCCAATCTATTTCTAGCTATAATTGATTAACTGATACTGAACAAATATTCCCACTATAAATAACTATAAAATTTAGTGAAACATATAAGATGACTGTTTTTAGGTAGTCAACTCTTAGGGAAGAAAACTTTTGAGATGTACCTCACAAGTTTCCATTCTGCTTGGAGAGAATCTTAATACTGTGTTGTAGAGAGCTGGAGTTTGAGCTGAGGTGATTCCATTGAGCTGAGGAGATGAAGATCAGAGTATGGAATAGCTGAAATGGCTGGAATCTATGAGTTAGGACAACAGAAATCAGAGAGCAGTGGGAAGTCCATGTTGAGGTCACCCATGAGTCTATGGGTGAGAGTTAGGCTATACATCATGTGCAGGGTGAGACTACCTGAAACTTATAAGAGAGTAGCTACTACAGAATTGAGAGCAGACTGGGCTAGAGTTAAGCATGCTGAGGGAAGGGTGTACAGAAGTTCCAGCCTATATATTGGTGTCCCATGTATATCCAGTCATATTGGAGTTCCAGCCCCGCCAGAAAGGAGAGATTACAACACAACCCATGGAAACCAGAAAAGAAAACACCTAGAGTAGGACTAACTCAAGACCTGCCCTAATAAAGCCAACCCCAAAGCTTCAGGACAAACAGAATTTGCAGGATGATGGTCTAGTTAGTTTTGGTTACAAACTGCATCCCAGTCCTATCTGGTCCATTTGACAAGCATGATCTTGATAGAAGAGTATAGCTGGAACTGACTCAATCAGTTATTATACCTCAGGTTGAAAGAGAATGTCAAAGCGTATATTCTATTGCTACTGCAACATTTTTTATAAATAAATGATATTATTTTAGTTGATCTCCAAATCATTCATTTATTACTTTGTTCATTAAATAACTTCTGAAGAACTTGTCTGTGTCTGATATTGAGCTGGCACTAGAGATATAAAGATTTAAAAAGATCATTCCAACTCTTATGATGCATACAGTTGGTTGGAGAGATAATGTTATCTGTAAAACTATTCCTGTTGTTAAGAACTTTGACACTTTGTACCTTCCTTGTATTTCTGAAAAAGTATTTTCAGTCATATTCTTTTCTTTGTGTTATACATAGTTCAATGTGATTTTTTCCCCTCATAATTTTAACAATTTTACTAAAATAATAATTTATCAAATAGCAGCAAATCTGTTCTAATATTCAAATTTATTTATTATTTTGGTTCTATCCTAAGATAATTATGCAAGTTAATTTCTGAAATATTCTTGTTAAATTTTAAATTCTGCATTACTATATGTTAATTCACATCTGAGATTCAACTGGAATATAATGCTAACATTTTATTAGACACAAAGTTAAGACAGTTTATATTATTGTTTTTTGATATTAGAGAATTTTTATTAAGATTTTTTATAGTGGGTCAGTGTAAGAAAGATTCGTCTTGTATTCTGTACAATAGTGATAATTTCCTTAAGTGTGAAAATAACTCAAAATAAGAGTGCTTACTAAGACACTGCTCAGGTGATGTATACCTGCAGACTGTATGGTAGAAAAGCTTCAGTGTATTATTATGAATGATTAAAGCTCTGCTATATATAAAGTGTATTAAGAGTTTTGGTCCATGTGCAAATAACAAACACAAGCTTTGCTTTCTCTCATCTCTCAGAGTAGGGCATATACAAAATAAACATTTAAGCCATAAGTATAGGGAAACAACTCTTGCAATAGAATCACTTTTATTCATTTTATATCATTCAGACATACTCAGTTTAATCTTATAATTATTTGTCTCAATGTCTTTTTATGAGCTACCTTCTTGTAAGGAGGTAAAGTGTAAAACTAAAAAAAAGAAAAAAATTATGGTCTGTTAAAAATATCACCTCAAATGAAGGCCTCTTCTGTGGCTTCCTTGAATTCTTTCACATTATTAATTTTTTCCTCTCCACTATGTTCTTAATCTTGATTGGAAGTATGATAGAATAAAATACTAAGAGGAAAGATTATCATGATTTAAAAAATCCAGCGGTGTTGGTTTCTGCCTACTTGTGCCTCTCAGTACAGTGGGACTACTTTGCCACAAACGGGTCATGTTTATGGAAATAACGTGATGTCCTCAGGTCCCACCACTTCGGTGCAAAAAACTCAAAGGGAATATAAATCACCTAAATGATGAATCTTAATTCTTTCTACAGCTTTCACGCTTATGAAAAGGCTGTGGATTTGTAGCATGTAGAGAAAAGATGATTTTACTTTGTTGGAATAATTCAAACATCTGTTCCTTACTTTGAATAGATTCTGATTTATGTGCCTGTACAAACTTGATATCTATAAAACCGTCTAGCAATGTAATATTTTGAAATTTTATTCTCTCTTTGCTTTAGGGAGCTCCAGAACCTAGGAAGTGACTAATGATATTGCACGAGATAGATTAACTTAATTCTTTCATCATCGATTTTTGTTTGTGACTACATGGTAACAACCAAAATATAGAGACTTAAGTGCTCCTTGCTTGGAGCGGTTCTACTTTCCTGTTGTACAGCACTAAGATATAGCAATGTTCCATAATTTAAAGAATGCCTATATTCTCCAGGGACATCACAGTGATTCAGCAATTTAACCTTATGCAACAAAAGCAAAAAGAAGAAAAGCTGAATATTCAGGTTCTGACTTAGTATGATGTGGATGGAGGGATTTCCCATCCAATCAGACTAAAACTCAAAAGAGTATCTTAATAAAAATACTATACAATTTTAGAAGAATGTGTTTTGACTTGATCACTAGTTTTATTTAAGACAGTGAAACTCTTAAAAGAGTAATTTATTCTTTCTCTTGCCTGATAACCCATTCTTTCTCCTAGGAAAAGGATATTGTTTATTTTCCCCCTTGTGGATAACTCCAATAATCTGTGTTGAAGCTTTACAGAATTTAATTTCCACTTTAGATGTATTTTTCTATTATTTTCAAAATCTAATGTTTTGTAATATCTAAAAGAAACAGTGTTTGCAAGTCGTTCTTTTTTCATCAAAGTATACACTGTTTCTCCCATTCTTTCTCCCATTTATCACTCCTCTGTTCTTTGCGTTCTCATTCTGAGGTGCCTCATGTGAACTCTATTTAGTTAGGGTATAATTGAAGTCTGATTTCATAAGCTGATTACTGAGGAACAAGATGACAGAAGAACCTTCCAAAAGAGCACACTTAATACAGGAAGTGAGGTTAATGATTCAGTAGGCGAAACTCTTACTTCTGACTCACTGTACCACCTAATAAAATGCTAAGTCACATTGGAGATTTAGTAAATGTTTGTTGAATGATTACTATACCGCTGACAAATCCTGAGTATAAGGAAAATATCATGTAGAAACCATCTATTTCAGTTCCAAAGATTAGGAAATTGAAGCACCTAATAGTAAATGACATGTCTGATATGTGAAGGAGTTTGTAGTGAAATATTTCTATTACTGGCCCTATTCTGTGTCCCTGCATGTTTTCTCTTCACCTCTAGTTTTCTCATCTTTTAAAAATTTACATTATGTCACTTTATATACTTATCTTTGAAAACTTTTTTGGGACAAAGCAGTAAAAAAGACTAAATAGTAAGCAGGCACCAAGACTTCAGATTCAGAAATGCCTTTGCCATCTGATCAAATTAAGTACGGCATAAAATGTAGGCCAAGTTTCATGCAGTTGATCAAAACTATGTGATAATCTGTAATAACCAGTTTGGTTTGTCAAAGATACAGAACTGAATCTGCTATTATACAGTACTTTTCAGTTATGCTGGCAGCTTTGGAGAATTAGTCCATTCATCCTTAAAAACATTCTCTGAATGGCTTTGCATGGTTTAGCAGTGGATCTTAAATGTTCAGGAAGCCCAAGATGTCATGAGAATGTATATATTACATACTCATAGTGTTTTACATACACCTTCAGCAAGTTTATAAACCCCTAAATCTGTTTGAGAACTTCCCATGGAACCATGACCTATAAAATAAGAATCTCTGGTTTACAGAACTACTGTGTTTATCTACTCTTGCTTGTTCATTTGCCATTTTTGTGTGTGTGTGTGGTGGTGTAGGGTAGGGGACTAAGTTATTTAATCTTTAAATCTGTTTTATGAAATCTTAGTGGTAAAGATTATTCCATTTCAAAGTAGAGAGTAAATTTTAAAACATTTGTGACTGCCATTGCAGATTTAATTTTCATGCTAGAACATAGAAATTTTTGTCTGATATTAGATGTGATTGCTAACGTTAGACTCCTACTATCAGAGTCATCCGTGGTAAGTGGAATTCTTTCCAATTCCAGAAGTAAGAATTAGAGAAATCTTTAAGGGAGAAAAGACTTACATCAGGGCTTAGCAAACTAAGGTGGGATGGCCAAATGGATGCTGCCTCCTGTTTTTGTAAATAAAATTCTATTGGCGCAGAACTGTGCCTGTTTGTTGTGGCCTATGGCTGCTTTTGTGCTTACAGGAGCAGAGTGAAATAGCAGAGACAGAGATGTAAAGCAGTAAAGCCTAAAATATTTATTATCTGGCCGCTTACAGAAAAGTTTACCTATTCTTGTCCTATATCACTCTAATTAAAAATTTCTCAGCGTTGGTGCTATCGACATTTTGGCCTAGATATTCTCTCTTGAGGGGGTGTCTTGTGTGTTGCAGAATGTGTAGCAGTATCCCTGCCCTCCTTTACCCACTAGATGCCAAGGGACCGTGACCCACTCCCACAGAGGTGACAACAAAAAGGCCTGCAGATATTCTCAAATGTCCTGGTTGAGAACCAGTGTTCTAGCTGGATAGATTCTCTTTTTGGTGAGAGGGGAGAGGAGTGAGGAGTCCATACCTACTCTGTGACTTAAGCATCTCTTCCATTAGAAAGCTTTCCACTGGAGCATATTTTGTTTGTTTGTTTTCAAAGAAGAGATCTCTCCTGCTGTTATAGTCAGTTCATTTCCCTTTTAGTTTTTGAAAGTGGTAGAACACTATTGACCTCCATCTCTCAAATAAAAGTACCTTAAAAAACCTTATGCTTGCTAAGTTACCCTTTCTCTCACTATTATTAAATGTGCTATCATTACTTCAAAACTTACTTCAAATAAATGGAATAATTTTTATTATTATTTTCTACTATAGGAAAAGTAGCAGTTGTATAAATGCAAGAAATTATTAGTCTTTCTAGTTTTATTATTAGTTTCTCCTCTGAGGGAGCTTGAGACCAGTGTGTAGAACTTTTTCCATTAAGAACTTTAGTAAATGAAGAAGATTTATAGCACGTTTCCTAATCAGAGCGCCACTCTCTGAGCATGTGAACCTGCTTCCCTTTCCAAACTCTTCAATTAGCTGATTGTATTTCTCTTTAAGTATTGCCTTAGCAATATAACTATAGTACAAGTATTTTCCTTTTCACATCTTATCTTCATTTTCTTAATGACAAAGCCTTATAGATATGAAATCCTGAATGTTTCTTCCATCTTTTTTTTTTAAGCAAACGAGTAACTTAAAAGAGAAACTAACTTTCTTCAAGGATTTTTCTCTTAAAAGCTGACGTCTAAAAATAAATCCTCGTGTTTATTTTAGATAGGTAAACAGAATTATAATTTTAGCCATCTAAATAATATTGTTGAACCTGATGGTACATGTTCTTTCTGACCTAAGTAGATATTATCTTTTAATATTTATCTTGAGCAGATACAAATGAATTAGTTTTATGAAAAAATCTTTTACATACCAGGCAAGACATTTATTTCCTTCACAGAATCTAATCTAAGGTAGATGACATTACACAGAGAAAATAAAGCTATTTTATCACTTCTGAATGAACTTATGTGATTTATTTTTAAAAGCCCACACCGATTATTGAGAAAATATAATTTAGTGGCCAGGACTAAATTAATTGCTTAGAGGAGTGAGAGGTGAGTTAAAAATAAATTCATTAATTTCTGTACTATAATAATCTGCAGTTATTTGTTCTGATTTTTTTTTTTTACCTGAGGAGGTAAATATGACCTAATGTTCTGAAGATTTGTTTCGTATGTATGACGACTATGACATTGCCATGGATCCGAGCAAAATATTTTAGTAGATGTGCTGCTGAAGTGAGCACTGAACAAATATTATTCCTTTGACACTGCCCATGTTGTCATCACCATTATGCAACCTTAATTTTCATATACTCTGAATTAGAGAACTGTCAGAGATTAGTCAATTACTGTAAATAAACCAACTGTCTTACTTTTGTATTAAAACTTTTTTTGTCAGGAAAGATGTTTCTTTTTTATTTGGATATAAGTAATAACTTTTAAAGTGTCAAGAAAACTATCAGTAACACATTTTCTCTAACACTAATGCCAAAATGATCAAAATTTCTTATGACATGTAGGTTGGGAACATGTAATGTTTTCTTTATTTTGTCTTCAGTGATCAAGGTGGTCTCTTTTCTTCTTTTCTCAACAATCAAACTTCCAGAGCCAGAAACTCTTACCCTTTCATATGTGTGTTGATAGTTACTCTGACCTTTTTACACAAGAGTAAAAAAAAAAAATCCAAACTTTTTTTTTCATGAAAGGGAAAAAGAAAGAAACCACAGCAAACATGTTTTTTGATTCACAATTGCATGCTCTTCACACTTGCAGTGGTGATTATCCAATTACATGTGGTTTCTCCTGTGTCATCTTGTCTGTGTATTTTACGGGTGTCATTTTGTTTATTTTTGCTTTGATTATTTTAGAATTAGTACAACATATAGTATTTCTGAGTGCACCAGTTCATTTCAGGCCCAATCTTGTAAATCTCCACACCCATTTTGCATAAGAAGCTTTCACAGATCAGACGAAATCATGTGTTGATGACTTTCATGAATCTGGTGCTTACAGAAAGTTCTAACATTCCTCTTTCCCCGTTTTCTCCCAGTTGCTTAATTTATATTCACATAATCAGAAAATATTAGGATTCTCATAATATGCCAGAAGTGGTGCTCTCATAAGGTCTCATTTTACTCTTCGGCTGATTCTGTGGTGTCAGTGTACATATTTTCATTTTTCAGACTAGGAAACCAAGATTCTAGGGATGAGAGTTTATCCAAGATTACGCAGCTGGTAAGCATGGCTCTGTGATCTGGTAGTTTTCTGCAGAATATAATTGTTTATTGATTTAAGTGTCTGCATCTGTACATATACGTGATGAAAATAAAATTGTTTAATAAATGAATTATAGTGTTGCCTAACTGAATCACTGTGAGGGAAAACCATAAGGAGTAAGTTTGTTGTGTCTCAGAGTAACAGCACATTTTTTTTTAATCCTTAAACTATATTTTTCAGACAATGTAACAATTGCCTGGTAAGTGCAATATTTAGTCAATTAAAGAAGTGTGATTTTTTATTGACATTGTTGCAGCTTTGACTGACCTTCTGAGGAGATGTTTTGGCTTGACAGGGTCTGTGATCGTAGGCAAGCCCGTGTCTAACACTGATTTTCTCCAGCTTCCTTTCCTGGTCCTTTCTCCATGCAACAGCAGAAGCGATTAGTAACGTACGTTTCATTTCACTTAATTTTGAATAAATTGTATTGTATTCTTTTACATTTTTAAAAGCCATTTATTTTTTTATTGTGGCAAAATATACATAAAATATAATTTACCATTTAAATCATTTTTTTAAATTAAAATTGTTTTTTAACGCCTACAGCACCTGGTCTTCCTAGGTGGTCTCTCATCCAAGTACTTACCAGGCTTGACCGTGTTTAGCTTTCAAAGTCAGACGAGATCGGGCACGTTCAGGTGGCATAGACCCATTTTAATCATTTTTAAGTGTGTAATTCAGTGGCATTAAGTGCATTCACAATGTTGTGCACCCGTCACCAGTTCCAGGACTTTTTCATCACCTAGAACAGACACTCATTAAACAATGACTTCCCATTTTCCTCTCCCCCGGAATCTGGTAACCTCTATTCTATTTTATATCTCGATGAATTTGACTATCCTAATGCCTCATTGAAGTGCATTTGTCTTTTTGTGTTTACCTTGTTTCACTTAGCATAGTGTTTTCAAGACTCATTCATGTTGTAGCATGTGTCAGAATCCCATTAATTTTTAAGGTTGAATGATTTTTCATTGTAGGTAGACACCATGTTTTGTTTATTCTTTCATCTCTTGATGGACATTTGGGTTATTACTACCTTTTGGTTATAGTAAATTATGCTGCTATGAACATCTGTTTGGTTCCTGCTTTCAATTTTTGGGGGGTTTATACCCAGCAGTGGAATTGCTGAATCATATGATAATCTTATAGTTTAACTTTTTGAGGAACCACCACCAAATTGTTTTTTATAGTTACTGCACTATTTTATATTCCCAGCAACAGTGGACAAGGGTTCTAATTTCTCCACATTCTTGTAAACATTTGTTATTTTCTGTTCTTTTTTTAAATAATAGCCAACTTAATAGGTGTGTCTCTGAGTTTTTAATAAAACATTTCCCATAAATTATAATTAAAAGAAGCCTATATATTTCTATATTTATTTATTTTAATTAATGCACTCTCTCAATTTGCATCTTTAGTTTCAGAATATAATGCTTAGGGCTTATTGTTGGAAAAATTTTCTAGCTGGGGTGGGGTGCACATGTTTTGAAGCATTATACATATCCAATAGGATTATTTCTAGACAAATACTACCTTAGCCCCCTGAAATTAATTTATGTAGTTTATGACAATCTAATTTTGGGTATCTGTGTACACTGCAAGAACATATCCTGGGAAACAAAAATATCAGTAAGCTTTTGCAGAGTAAAATTCTAGGGTGAATCAAAAACACAGAAACTTGATTTTTTCAGGCGAATCATATCTTCCTATCCTTTTCCTTAAAATATAAAGCAGCTTTGGAAAATCATAAAAACAATTAGCAACAGCCTTTATAATTTTGCACAGACTTAATGTAAAGAATTTCATTCATTCTCACCCAGAGGTGGGCATGAAATCAGATAAATGCAGAAGGAACTGTTACTCTGCCTCCCCATCTCATGAAATTGTGAATGGGGGAAAGAAGACAGGCTTTTGGTAAAATGTCCAAAGAAAACCAAATCTAATAATGATTTCTTTCTTTTTACACCTAGATTTTATGAAATTGTGTTTAAAAAGAAAAAGTTCTAGGGCCTAATTACAGTGATATTGTTTTCATTGTACTGTAGATTTTGAGAAAATGGAGTTTTAGCAAAAAATGTTTATGCCCTTTTGCCTTATTCATCTAAATTGCATCGAAATGCTACTTTAAAGGCATCAAAAAGTTGGCGTGAAAATAAGTTCTTGTTTGACTACCTGCAAGAAAGAAGTAAAGCTCAGACTTAGAGTATGTACAAATTATTAAGTGGATGGCAACATGTTAATAGGTGTTGGGCCAAGGTTGTTTTATAGTAGAGAATTTCTTATCGATTTATACCTCATAATAATTTTGAAATTTCTGAAATTCTATTTTCTCTATCGCAGCAAGAAATCTGCAAGAGAGACAAAACTTTAAATTGCAAGATATATTATTTTCTTTCTCCAATAACTGAATTTATGTATTGATATGTCTGAGCATCGTATATATACGTCAAATAAGTTCTTACTAGGATTTTATCACAATCCCAATTAACACAGAGCCTGATGTGTGGTAATAGTATATGTGGGAGTGAGAAACGTCTAAATTTAGCCCTAGAAGTTTAGGGAAGGAAAAACAGCATTTTCTAGGCTGTCACAGTAGGCAAATGACAATATTTTGGGGCCTTTTGGGACTGGGAAGTGATTCCTCCAAGAAGGGAAGAAGAAAGGGCACTAACAAGAATTGTTTGTGGGGTCAGGATTGGAGTCGATAGCTTCAGCAAGTCATTTTCCTCATCATTTTTTTTGTCTGATCCATTCCCACACTCCAAAGTTCCTCTAATCTGATGTATGCTCCCCGTTTTGTGTCTTTGTCTTACTGTATGTTCACAACATTCAGCCCACTGTCCTCTAGTGAGGGTCCTGGTAGGACAAATGTGCCCTCTTGGAGTAGTGATGTCTCTCTTTCAGAGATTTCCATGACACTGCTTCTGAGCCACCACTGCTCAGTGGTTGAAAGGATTGATTTTGAAGTGGGTGGATATGTTAAATAACCTAAGAATAGTTACTATGCACCTGAGATATCAAAGATTGCAGTTGGCCAAATGCATTTTAGCACAGATGCTGAACCCAAAGAGCTTACTGATTTCCTTGGTTGGTGTAAATATTTTTTTAAAAGGCCATCTCTAAAGTGATGGAAAAGGGACAGATGGAAATTAAGGGAACCATGCCTGAGAATACATATTTTTCAAATTTCAGTTTAAGGTTTCATTTTGGTAATGGTGTCTGTTGATAGGTGGAAGGTCTGATTCTTGAGAATCTTTGAAAACTATCAGGTATTTTGAGTTTTTTTCTTTGTATATGTGTATATGTGTTATACTGATACTGATATTGATACTTTATCATGCTCCACTCCCCACCCTCCCAATTTCTTTCTTGCAGCAGGGACAGGAGTGGGCTGAATTCCTGTATTTAGTTCTTAGGAGGAGTTTTCTGTCACAGCCCCCAAATCCCTCATCTCTCACACACGGTCTTGGGCTAGTCTTTCTGGAGAGGTGTGGGTGGTGGTGATAAGAGTAGGGAAGAAGGTGCTTTAACATTAAAATGTTTTCTTTTGTGTAGGAAGGAAGGAATTATTGAATTATTGTTGCATCTACAACTCATTAGCTTTATCATCTCCATTTCTTTATATAGAATCTGCTGAAATTTTATTCAGGAATTCTTTGCAGTTTTGTACCATATCTGTCAAGGTTGTCAGACAAGATGGATTTTGTTTCCCATATCCTTGTATTCACGAGAATTTCCCAACTGAACCTGCTCAATGGTGACTCAGGAGGCAGTCTCAGCAGAAGGATGCTAAGTTTGGAACAGCAGGTGTCAGATAACAGCCTCCCCCTCAGATTATCATCCTCTAAACTAGGTTATAATTAGAAGAATTTCACTCCCTCATAAAAAGTTTTTAGATAAAGAATCTCATAAAAAATATTACGTCGCTTGAATACATTTTACTTAAGATATATTCATGTGACCATTTTAATCAAGTATGGTCAATGATACTAGGCATATTTCATCTAGAATAGGAGAGACACAGCTATTTAGGTATGACCCATTTCTATAGTATTCACCATGTGATTATCTGCTAGATCCAGACTGGTTTACAAGATGATTCTGATGATATTACTAATAATAATGGCAGAATGTTCACATATGATACACTATGCCCAAAGTTCACATGTCTATGTCATTTGGTCCTTCCAATATTTTATACAATAGATACTATTATTATCTTCATTTTACAGATGGGGGCACTGAAGCATAGCATGGTTGCAGAGCTTCTAATAAGGAACAGAGCTGGACATGGAACCCTGACTTCAGGGCATGTCCTTATAAGATACTGTGTCCCCAAGTGCAACTATAATGTGGCCTCAGTCCCTCTTTATCCCACCTGCCTCCATGTCATGTTCATTTTAATCTATAAACTGAGCGAAATCCTATCTTGTTTATATCAGACACTCCAGAAACTTTCCTGTTCAGGAAGCTCCCATGGCTACAAGTGGCATCTGAAAGGAAGAAGGATGAATGTTTGCCAAGATGACTGTATATAAACTTGTAAAATGAGTTCATTGAGTGAAAAGCTGTGTCAAACCATTGTCTTTTTTCTTTAGTTTTCAATATTTATTTATAGAGTTCGTACAAAAGATTTAATCATGTATTAAAAAAATGAATAATATGTTTTTAACTTAATAAAAGGTTAGCTGAGCAACTTTACAATACTTTGTTTGAAAGGGAATACAGTTTAGATAATGACCTACTTTCCAGCAAAGAGAAGATGTAAACTGAACTGTAATTTTTATTATTTCTATTAGACTAGAATCATATCAATTATAAATTCATTTTGACTTGAGTATAGTTGTCACAACAGAAGAAAAAAACAGAAAAAATTGACAGAAAGAACAAAAATAAATTTCACTTATTCTCTGTCTCCAACTCCATTTCTATCTGCATGTCTGTAGGTGGAATAACGGCCTTCATTGTAATGTCGCCACCTCATCAATCTGATACTCTTAAAAGAAGGACATGTTTTCCTTGGATTTTCTTTTTGGCAGTTTTGACATTAATAAGATAGAACAAGGTTTAATTTGCTCTTGCGAACAAACTTAGTAACTATGAGAAGGTGAACAGTGACCATAGCTATAGTCTGTAGGAATTCAACTCAAATTTATTTGAAGGGACATCTGATGATCTGATCCCTGGTCTTTGGATTATATAAACTATGAACACAGCTGTGTTATTTTCTCACAGGGCATTCAAAGGGGGAAGTAGTATCTTAAACCCCTCTGCTCCCTAGTTGCATTTGAGATCATTTTAGAATTAAAATGATCATATGCTCTTATACTCTATTGAAAACTACCTGCTTCGTCTTTAATAATGTTCCTCCTGCATTTCTCATATCGCTAATTTAGACCTCTCTCTTTTTCTCAAGTTCAGTCTTTGAGATTGTTAATTTTTATTGTTGTTGTTCAAAGAATCAATTTTAGATTTGTTGATCTTATGAACTTTTAAATTATTTGAAAAAATTTATTTATTTTTTAATATCATTAACTTTTTATTATTTCCTAAATTTCTTGTGTTGGATACTAGCACTTTAATTTTTAACTCTTCTAACATAAGCATTAAATGTTATAGATTTTTCTCTGGTATTATTTTAGCTCTATCTAATGAGTTTTCACATGTAGTATTTTTTTAATCATTGAGTTTTAAATGTTTTCTAAGTTCCATCATATTTTCTTTTTGAACGCATGCCTTATTTCATTTTATTATTATTTTTCCCCCCTCCTTAATCCCCCCCCCCACCATCCACCCCTGACCCATGGATGTTGCCATTTTCCCTTAAGAATTGGATCTCTGAAGCCTCAGCATCTCCTCGCACACACTCCTGGTGTGCACCTGGGGTCTGGCTCATGCGGCAGGCCTGGTGCACCCAGAGCCTGCCCATGCCTTATTTTAAAATCTATTTTAAAATTCTTAAATATATATTTTGTTTGGTTGTTTTGGTTTAGTAATTCTTTGAAATTCAATTAAATTTGCTTTATGTTCAAATTACATTGACAGTTTATGGAAATATTCCTTATGTGTTTGGAGATAATATATTGTCTCGTTGATGGACACAGTTCTTTACAAGTCTATTATCAAACTTAATTCTGTTCGATTCTATATATATGCATTACTTTGTATTTTTGATGTGTCAGTTATTGATAAATATGTTAAATCTCCCAAGGTAATGCAGGTTTGTCCATTTTTCCTTGTATATTTTGAAGATGCAATTAAATGTTTACAAGTTTAAAATGTTATTTCTGGCGAATTAAGCCTTTTATCATTTTTATCTTTAGTTATTCTTTTTGCCATAAAGTCACCTAGAGAAAGGATTTTATCACTTTCTTTTTGCTAATATTCAATATAACTTTATTCCTCTGCGTTCACATTTTTATGTTATTATATTTTAGATGTTTCCCTTGTAAAAAGCATAGAGATACATTTTTAAAGAATTTTATCTGTTAATCTCCATTTTTAAATTGGATGACTGACACACTGAAATTCATCTCTACTGTCTTATACTATACTTTCTATTTTTTCTATATTTCTTTCCACTCGCTTCTTGACTCCCTTTGGATTGCTTGAAATTTTTTTCTCACTTTCTCCTTTTACCATTTACCAACCTATTTCTATTATTTTGATGATTAATGAGGCATTTCAACAAAATGTAGAATTAATATCTGTACCATCTTCGAAAAAATACAATGATCTTGAAAAGATTAACACTAATCATTCCTCTTCAAGAATCAATCTTTCTCCCTAACTCCCTCATAATTTAGACACTATTACTGTTATTTTATATACTTAACATTTCTTTAAATTTATTCACATATTTGACTATGTCTTTGTTTATTGTTTTTTTCTTATATCTCACATCTTTCTCTTGGGATTATTGTCTTTATTCCTGAAGGACACCTTTATAATATCTACCACAGTACGTTTATTTGGAGGTACATTTTTGTCCCACCTATGTCTTGAATGCTTCATTGAGAATTTTAGGTTAACAGTCCTTTCTGATTTCTGACTTCCATTATTGCATTGATAAGTCAGCAGGTACTCTTTCTTTTTTTTTCTTAAAGATATTTACTGTTACTCTTTTGCTCATTTTAAGGTTTGTTCATTGTTCTTAATCTCCTGGCCATTCGTATGTCTCCTGGCCATTTGTATGTCTTCTTTGAAGAAGTGTCTGTTCAGGTCCTCTGCCCATTTTTTTAATTAGATATTTTATTGTAGAATTGTATGAGTTCTTTATATATTTTAGATATTAGCCCCTTATCAGAGGGTTGTTTGCAAATATCTTCTCCCGCTCAGTTGGTTGCCTCATTGTTTTGTTGATGGTTTCTGTTGCTATGCAGAATAATTTTTAGTTTGATATAGTCCCATTCATTTATTTTTACTTTTATTTCCCTTGCCTTGAGGTTGAATTTGTAAAATCTTATCTAAAATCAAGGTTCATAAATTTAGTGCCTATGTTTTCTTCAGTGCAGTTTATTGTTTCAGATCTTACATGTAGGTCTTTGGTCCATTTTGAGTTAACTTTGATGTATGGTGACATATAGCAGCCTAGTTTCATTCTTTTGCATGTAGCTTTTCAATTTTCCCAACCCCATTTATTGAAGAGCCTTTCTTTTCTCCATTGTGTATTTTTGGGTCATTTGTAGAAAGTTATTTGCCATATTTATGTAGGTTTATTTTTGGTCAGTGTGTCTGTTTTTCTGCCCATATCATGCTATTTTGATTATTGTTGCTTTGTAGTATAATTTGAAGTCAGACAGTGTGATACCTCTGGCTTCATTCTTTTTTTCTCAGGATTGCTTTGGTTATTCAAGCTCTTTTGTGATTCCATACAAATCTGATGATTTTTTGTTTGTTTGTTTGTTTGTTTTATTTCTTTAAAAAATGCCATTGAGATTTTGATGGGGATTGTATTAAATCTGTATATTGCTTTGGGTAATATGGCTATTTTAACTATGTTGATTCTTCTGACCCATGAACACAGAATATCTTTCCATTTCTTCGTGTCTTCTTCAATTTCTTTTAATAATGTCTTGTAGTTTTCAGTGTATAGTTTTTTCACATGCTTAAAGTTTATTCCTAGGTAGTTTATTCTTTTTGTTGCAATTGAAAAAGAAATTGTTTTTTAAATTTCTTTTTCTGAAATTTCATGATTAGTGTATAGGAACACAAGGGATTTTTATACGTTGATTTTGTATTCTACAACTTTACTGTATTTGTTTATTGTTTCTAATAGTTTTTTTTTTTTTGTGGAGTCTTTAGTGTTTTCTACATATATAGAATCATGTCATCTGCAAAACGTGACAATTTGACTTCTTCATTTCCAATTTAAATGCCTTTTATTTCTTTCTCTTCCTCAATTGCTCTAGCTAGGGCTTCCAATACTATTTTAAATAAAAATGGTGAGACTAGGCATCCTTGTCTTTTTTCCTGATTTTAGAGGAAAAGATGTCAGTTTTTCATTATTAAATATTACATTATGTGAGGGTTTGTCATATATGGACTTTATTATGTTGAGGTACTTTCCTTCTATACCCATTTTATTAAGTCTTTTAATCATAAATGGATGTTGTATCTTGTCAAATGTTTTTCTGAATCTATTAATAAGACCATATGCTTTTTATCTTTGTTTTGTTTATGTGGTATATCACATTGATGTGTGTATGTTAAACCATCCTTGTGCTCTTAGAATGAATCCCACTTGATTGTGATGTATAATTATTTTAATGTATTGTTGTATTTGATTTGCTAATATTTTGTTTAGATTTTTACATTCTCTGTATTCTTCAGAGATATTAGTTTGTCATTTTTTTTTTGTATTATTCTTACCAGGTAATATTGGCCTCATAAAAATGAGTTAGGAAGTATTGCATCTTTTTCAATTTTTTGGAAAACTTTGAGAAGGACAGATATTAAATCATCTTTGACTGTTTGGTAGAATTTACTAGTGAAGACATCTGGTACTGGACTTTTACTTTTTGGTAGCATTTTGATGATTATTTCAATTTCCTTACTGTTGATCAGTCTAGATTTTCTAGCTTTTTGTGATTCAGTCTAAGAAAGCTTTATATTTCTAAGAACTTGCCCATTTCTTCTAAGTTATTGAATTTGATGGCATATAGTCTTTCACAGTATTCTTGTACGATCCTTTGTATTTCTATGGTATCTGTCATAACTTCTCTTTCATTTATGATTTTGTTTGTGTCTTTTATCTTTTTCCCTTAATGAGTCTAGCCAGGGGTTTGTCAGTTTTATTACCTTGCCAAAGAACCAACTCTTTGTTTCATTAATATTTTCTATTGTCTTTTTGTTCTCAATTTCATTTAATTCTGCTCTAATTTTTATTATTTCTTTTCTTCTGTGGACTTTGAGCATAAGCCCCTTTTCTGATGGTGGGCCACAGTGATGCTTTGGATCTCTTAGAATGAGTATTGGTTAAGAACCAGTGTCCAGTAGTTCCTGAAAGGCAGTTACCCTAGTAAAAGGCTGTAGGTGCCTTTAGGGAAGACTGGAAGAAAAATTAACAGTATAATTATTTGGCAGTTTAATAGGGTCCTTTCTCAAGGGGCTCTTGGTCTGTAAACTGGCTCAAGGGAATTGATTAAGAGGTACGATTCTGTTTTTATGATTCAGGTTAGATTTTTGTTCACCTGACCTGGAACTTTTCTGCTTATACAGAGTGAGTAAGAATTTAGTAAGCTTTCTATTTTACTTCTAGAAATATCATGTTTGAGTGGCCAATGCCATAGAGATACCCAAGTCATATTTTGATTGCTGCTTAACTCTGCCATCCACTGGGGTAGCCATACCCACCTCCCCTTTGGCAGTGGAGTGCTGCCACTTGGCCCCTGCCCCATTTGGATTCAGTTATTCCCATCTCATTGGGTTTCACAATTCAGTGACTGCAGAAATTTGTTTCTGGCCTAAAGAAAAGAGTGATTGCAAAGCTCTTCAAGGATGCTGGGCCCTTCACAAATTTTTCTCAGAGTTGTGGTGTGGGAAAGTAGATCTTCAATGGCAAATCCACTCCAACATTTCAATCTCTCCAAGCCTTTCACTCCCCTCTTCTACATTAAACCAAGGCAAATCCAGCATTTCTCATTTCCTTACTGTGGGCTACCATTTTGTCCATGTTTCAGTCAACCAACCAAATAAGTCCCTGAACTGCAACATTAAATGCAAAATCTCAGCTTAATGAGCCCATAATGATAAATTTAGCTTGATCAAAATTTATGTTCCTTACACTATTATTCCACACCCTCAATATCCATTCCCACACATGTTCCTCAGATTTCTATCAATTAGAAGAGTCAATGAGTTCTTTTAGAGTACAGCGTACTTCCTCCTTAGTCACACTTTGTATCTCACTGTTAGGAACCTGGCTGGGACTAGAGTCTAGCTATCCGTGTAAAAGCAAAGAAGAGTGGGGATGGGGGTTGGTGGGAATGGGTTTTGAGGAGAATCAGGGTTGTCTTTTATGGCATCTGCCTCATGGGAGTCCATCCCACCATTACAGTTTTCTCAGAGCATGAAGGATTAATGCCCTCTGACAGAGCTGAGGAGGCTACCTCTACGAGCAAAGAAGACTCATCAGAATGAGGACCTCAGCTTCATGGAGGTCTCCCCACACATCCCAATTCCAATTTAAAGAATCCCATTCTTTTCCGATCAATACCTTTACTTTAAAAGAGACACTTGCATTGTAATTCAGCCAGTCACAGAATCAGATTCTGTGTTTGATATTCAGTGATCTGCACCCCGGTGGCTATAGGAGATAAAGTTCTTTTTCAGGCACACAGAGAAGCTTTGAAGTCATTTATGCAGCACTTGAGCTGGGAATTAGAATCCCCGAGCTCATTTTTTTGCTCTTATCACTTTGTCCAGTAACATTAGGAACAACCAGGCAAACTTACTATATTTAAACATTTCCAAAAAATGTTCAAAGTATCATATACACAGCCACCCAGCTCCTTGCTTCTTATCCGTGGCTGATTAAGAGTATCCAATGGAAATATTTTTTTGTATCTCTATTGCCAGATCAGTCCATTGATCATCAGTGCCCTCTTTACTGCTAGAAAGAGTAATTAACATCTTTAAATCTAATCTAATAGTCAATTCCAGAAACCCCATTAAGAATTCAGAAAACTCATCCTTAAAATTCTGTTCTTCTGGAATCACTGTTGGTATCAAAATCTGTATTACTCTGGGTTCTCCAGAGAAACAGAACCAAAAGAGTATGGTGTGGTATGGTGTGGTGTGGTGTGGGATGTGTGTGTGTGTGTGTGTGTGTGTGTGTGTGTAAAGAGAGAAAGAGAAAAAGAGAGATTTATTATAAGTAATTGGCTCACACAGTTATAGAGGCTGAGATAGCTCAATCTGCAGGTGGCAAGCTGAAGACCCAGGAGAACCAATGGTATAGTTTCAGTTTGGGTTGGAAGGCCTGAGAACCAGGGCAGCCCTAAAATGTAAGTTCCAGCATAAGTCTGAGATTTGAGGCAGGAAAAGACTGATGTCTCAATTCCAAGACCATCAGACAAAGAGGCATTCTTTCTTATTTTCAGGAGAGTCAACCTTTTGTTCTGTTCAGACCTTTAACTGATTGAGTGAAGGCCACCTACATTAGGAAGAGCTATCTGCTTTACTCAGTCTACTGACTCAAGTGTTAATGTCATATAAACACACCATCATAGACACACCCAGAATAATGTTTGACCAAATGTCTAAGCACCCTGTGGTCTAGTCAAGCTGATATATAAAAATTAATCATCACAGATGGTAAGAGTTAAAGTTGCCATTGGATCAAAAGATAGATGGAAGGTGTCTGCTGAAGTCGGCAGAACTAGCAGAATAAAAAAAAATCCTGGATTTTCAGGACTCTGGAGCATACATACCAGCCCTGGAATCTTCCATGGGGGCTCTTGCATGAGAAAATTAAACTTATAACTTGTTGAAGCCATTTTTATTTCTGTTTTGAATACAGCCTTTTAACAAATATCATACTTATATTTTGCCTTTTTGGTTTTTGAATATATGAACTTTGAAGGAATTCAGAGTAAAAAAAAATATTTAGCTCTTTTGGAAATGTTGTAGATTTTCCCCCTCTATATGTTTGACGGTATCAGGATTAAAGATGTGGATTTTTAAAAGTAGGGATTTGTGGAAAAAAGGCCTGTGTTTCCTCTATCAACTTTAAGACAATTTATAGGGTATTTTTCTAAATGTATAATAGAATGTGATATAGGGGCAGAATTCTGTCTGTACTTCCTAGACCTTTCCTTCTTAAACTGGTGAAAAGGCGGCTCTGGGGGCACCATGTTGTGGTTTTTGAAACAACTCTGGCTCTACCTTGGATATAAAATATTTGTCCTGAGAAATCTTACTTAACAGCACTGAAGTTTACATGTGTGTTTACTTTTTATTAGGCATGTACCGATCTGACTTGTTTGAGTTTTATTGGCACTTAAAACCATGAGAAGATCACTGATTCATGACAGCAGAATTTTAGGTGATTCATTCAATTCATTAATCAAAATGATTATTTCAGCAATGATTTACATTAGAGAATCAGTAACTAACTAATCTCTTATTTAAAGGTACCTGAAGTACTTGGTACCAAGCTACTGAAATATTTATATGTATAAATGGAATGCACACATCATGAGTGTTTCATTGCCATCAGTTTTGACAATTGTATGTATCCTCTGTCTATTTTATGAAGAATGGCCTTAGAGGAGGCAAGACTGGATATGTTTTAGAGGTCATTGCTTGAATCAGGATGGTAGGGCTTGTGAGAACGGATTTGAATTAAGAGATATTTCAGAGGCAATCACCTGAGGCTTTGGTGAATGTGTATCAGTGATGAGGAAGAAAAATAACTCAAAGATTTTTTCTAGATTTTTTGTTTAAGCAACTAGCCATATGAAGGTAATATTTCTTGAGATTGTGAGTACTCAGGAGAAAGCTATATGTGATTGTGTATGTGTGTTGGGGGGGTGGGTGGTGGAGGTAGGGTGGCAAGAAGCATAGATGGAAATGTTGATTTCAGCTTTCAATACATGACATGCAGATTTTTTCAGTGTTTGCAGGATATTTCAATGGCAATGTCCATAAGACATGTCTGCAGTTCAGGAGAGAAAGAATTTGATTAGAACTTGATTTGCTCATCATCAGCAAATAAATGGTTATTGAAAGATGGCAGTAGGTAAAATTGGCTATGAAGAGGTGTATAGTTCTTGGAGATAATTAGTGTATTGTTTCCTAAAGTGAGTTCCACCGTGGACTGGTTCTATTAGATACTTTGAACAAAATTACTTTGTGGTCAAATAAGTTTAGAAAACATATCAAATAGTAACCTTCTCTTGAAAATGTACAATCACACTATTGAGTTAAAGACCAGGAAATCCATCAGTCTCAAAATATGTTTCAATTTTCATAATGCTCTGTTTTCCAAACACTCCCAATTGTCATACAATGGGAGAAGGAAACCAAATCCTATCAGTCTTCTGCCTTGTGGTTTCACCTTGCCGGATGACCCACACTCAACCACCTTGGCCTTGGGCAATTGGAGTTCCGCTTCACTTTCCAATAACAGTAGACTGGAACAAGTTTTTGTGTAGAGTTGCAATATGATCAAGTATTTTTGTTTCTGTTTGCTGAATTCTTAACATCATATTTAAAGCAAATTCTAAGTGTTACGTTCTACATATACATTCATTTTATTTTCTTAATTTAGTTTAAAATTTGATATCGGTGTTATTGTGTGAATACTAAGATAACTACAATTATTGCTTTATAGTATTACAGTGGAAGACACTAAGTCATTTAAAGATGTTTTGGAATAGCAGTCCCCAATCTAATGCCCAATGATCTGAGGCGGGGCTGAGGTGGTGATGCTAGTGCTGGGGAGCGGCTGCAAATACAGATGAAGCTTCGCTGGCTCCTTTGTCTCTCATCTCTTGCTAAGTGGCTTGGTTCCTAACAGGTCATGGACTGGTAGTAGTCTGTGGCCAGGGGGTTGGGGACCCTGTTTTGGAATATAGTTAATATCTTCCTTTTTTCCTTCTTACATGATTTACTTAGGACTTTGAAAAGGCTGTAGCAGCAGGGTGGGTGTTAAATCTTTTTAATGAGACAATGAACCCAGGCTGTGAAGATGTACAGCGCCTATTCAATTTAAACAGGACTCTTGCAGTTTAACAAGGGAAAAGGCATCCAGGTATGGTATTAAAAAAAAAAATTAACTGGAATATGTTTATTCATTTTGTGGGTCCACTAAGTGCCTCTGTGCTGCTGACCTTCAGGTCATCAGGGTCTCTCAGCTAAGCGCTGGGCCTAGATCCCAAAATGCCATACTAACCATTCTACCCAGATGTTCACAGATACTGCAAGACTGACTTCTCCATGACAGAGCTTGTTATCCTACTCTCACTGACAAGAGATGTGGGACAGCGCCAGTCATTTCTATCGAGCTACTCTTCTTGATTTCCTATCTTGCTTCATGGCATTCATTGATTTATTCATTTAACATATACTTATTGTGTACAAAGAGTCAGTCATTGTATTACACCCTGGATGTAAAATACATACTCACATTTGGATAGTATTTTTTCTCAGTTCAGAAATTCAGTCAAGTATCATGTCACTTCGATGCTTTTCTCTCCTTTTTCAAATCCAGTTTGTCACCAATTCAGTATGTCTGAAATACTTTTGTGTTTCTAGACTCCACTCCATCCTTCAGTGATAGATTGTCTTAAGTCAGATTATTATCTCTAACCTAGGTTGTTGCAATACCCCTTATCTGGTTTCTCTGCCTTTATTCTCTTCTTTCTCCTTCTGCCTCCACCCTTCTGCTAGAGGTATCTTTTTAAAACTAAGATCTGATCAAGCTTCTCTGCTTTAAACTCTTTGATGGTCATCTGTAGGTTGATACTGAATCTTTGAACAAATCAGAAATGCTAATCTGATTTCATGTACTTTCTTAAGCTTATGTCCCCTTTCTTTTTATGCCCCTTAAAGGACTTCTCCCAGAAACAATCTGGGTTTGTTATTCTCTGTTCCTATGTTATGTTCCCATTCTCCATGTCTTTACTTAGAATCCTTTCATCACCTTTCTTGCCTCATTAAAGATACTCATTAAATTTAGACTTCTACAGATAGACAGAATAACTTTCCCATTGCTACTATACCTCTATTATAGCACTAACCACATTATGAAAACTAAGTGCATACGCGTTCCACTATACATCGTGAGTTTCTCAATTGGGGGTTGGCAAACTTTTCCTGTGAGTGCTTTGCAGGCCAAAAGGTCTCTGTCAATTGCTCAACTCAGCTGTTTTAGTGTGAAAGCATCCACAGATAAAATGTAAAGGAATGAGTGTGGATGTGTTTCTATAAAACTTTATTTATGGACAGAAATTTGCATTTCATATAAGTTTCACATGTCACAAAATATTTTTCTTCTTTTAAATTTTTCCACAACTGTTAAAAAAAAGATAAAAACTATTCTTAGCTCATGGACCATGCAAGCACAGGCCTGGTCTGTGGGCTCTAGATTTCTAACTCTGTTCTATATAATAGGGCTATTTCATATTTATTTTTGTACACTCTAACAACTAACGAAATACCTGGCATTGAATGAATGTTTACTAAAATAAAGCACGTGAAGACAAATGCCTTTCATTTTATGTTATCTTCCACTAAAAACTGCAGTGGTGCAATAGAGTAAAATTTTTTAAATTAACTGAAGATTAACTAGGAAAACATTTTTACATTTCAACCTTTGTTTAAAATAATTTCTGAAGTATGCTATTCTAATTTTCTGCCCTAGTAAGTATAGTTTTGTGAATACATTTAATGATTATCTTGCAGTGCCCCAAGGTCATGATTAAAGATAAGAATTCTCATTATGCAGCCAAGTAAATATAGATATAGAATGTATAGCTAATTGAAACCTGAATGCACATAAAGTGAGATTTACTCTAAAAATTGCCTTTTTGATTCAGAGGTTAAATCTCTGATATAGCCTTATTTTCTAGTGATCTTTTTTTCTCTGTAAAGTGGAACATAGGAACCAAACCAAACCAAACCAAACTAAATCAAATTACTGAAAGATACCTATTAATTGGGTTCCAGTTCTACTGCTCCCTATATAAAAAACTCTGAATATTGCCACTGATGTCTTTTGTTTTTCTTTTTATCCTCTCACTCAAGACAGTTAAAAGTGCAATGTTGCTTAAGGAGAAAACACCGAAAACAAGCAAGTTTGCAACCTAATGGGAAAAAAAAAATCACAAGTATCTATTGCATGAATGCCTGGTTTTAATGATCCAGTTGAAGTTTTCCTTGAAATTAGAGTGCCAAAATGAACACTCAGAATAATACGGGACTAGAACAGTTTAGGAGTCCCTCCAGATGGCGAAAGCACAGAGCCTTATGGTTTTTTCCACTCAAAGTTCACCTGAGCTTTTTCCTCTTTTTTTACTTGTGGTAGATTCTCTATCTTATTTTTCCAACATTGTGCAGAGAAAAAACGAACATTAACGACAACAAAAAATACTCATTTGAATCAGATGAGCTTGAGTCTCTATTTTTGTTCTATAAATTCTTAAATATATGCTAATATTAATACTCCATAATTACAATGAGATTTAACACTATAACATTGGGTGGTACCTCATATATGGAGTGCTCAATAGGCATGTGGTCCCTCTACCTGTCCATTTAACTATTAAATAGTGAATGATAACACAATACCGAATTATATTTCCCATCACTTTATCATCTATTAAGAAAGGGCCTTAAGAGATGGTCTTGTCCAACAGTTGCATTCTAATAGAAGATGCATTATCTCTATTTTTACAAATAGAACCACTGAAGTAAAACAGGTTTAATGAATTTGTCCAAGGTCAATCGTGTCTTTCTGTTCTGCATGTCAGTAGTTAAGTGCCACTCTTAAGAGAGTTGCCATTGGGTGAGACTAATTTGGCCCATGAATCTGTAAAGATGGATGCAGTGACAGGGAGCTCTGTCACAGCTCTTCCCTACTCAAGATACAGAATGTAAATAATCCACCCCAAGACAGTCATCCAGCCACTATGCTTTAGGAGGTATCAAGGAGAACCCTCTAGCAAAATGGACTTTTATCCTAAGTGTCATTGTGTTTGTAATTTCACAAGAATTCAGTCTTTGGGGTTAAGCAGTGCACTAAAATTTTTTTTCTTTTTTTTAATTCAAGAATGAATTAGGTATTTTCTCACCTAATCCTCATAGCAAAGATAAAGTAGAAGCTATTTTAAATCCCATTTTCCATATGAAATTGAATCCCTAAGGGGTAGACCATATTTGAAGGAAACTGGCCTAAATTAAGGCTGTGGGAGTAAAGATAAAGAGAGGATAAAAAAAATCAATCAAGAGAGTGTTCTAATATCTTACTAATTGTTATTTATTAATATCTTTTGCAAGTTTCTCCTTTTCCCACCCACTTTCTGATACTGGAATGTCCCAGGGCTGTCCTTATTTTTTTACTTTTCTATTTTACTTTCTCCCTTAGCAAACTAATTTAATGTTACTTCTATAAAAACCATCTATAGGCTGACAATTCATAAATTTATTTCTGTAGCCTAACCTCTTTATCAAACTTGAAACATCTGTATCTAATTACCTACTTGAGACCGCCATGTGGAGATCTAATAGACACCTCTAACAACACTGAGTACTCATCTCCTAAACCTGCTTCTTCTATTCCTGTTGATAACTCTATCCTTACGGTTGTTCAGAATAAAAATCTTGGAGTCATTCTTGACTTCTCTCGTTCTCTTATTCCCCATGTTTTGATCTACTAAGCAATGTCAGTGGAGAGTTGCACCAGTTAATAAAATACGTCAATATCATATGTATTCCAATACAGTGCATGGAGAGGGACACACATTTCTGTGATATTCTTGCCAAAAAATGCAATGCAATCACAAGAAAATATCTGAAAAAGCTAAATGTTGGTATAGTCTATGAAATAACTAACTATTCATCAAAAATGCCAGTGTCATGAACACAAGGAAATACTGAGGATCTGTATGTCACAGATCAGCAGAAACTAAGGAGACACAACTACTCAATTCAGTGTGAGATCCTAGAATAGACCCTGGAACAAAAAAAGAACACTGGTAGAAGCCTGGAGGAAGTAAAATAAAGTTTGTAATTCAGTTAATGGTATTGTAAAAATGTTAATTTCCTGGGTTTAAATATTATACAATAGTTATATAAGTTGTTAACATTTTGGGAAGGTAAGAGCAGGATATATGGAAACTATATATATATATATATATATATATATATATATATATATAGCAACATTTCTGTAAGCTTAAGGTTTTTTTAAAGAAAAAGTAGAACAAGACAAAAAGAAAAATAGTTGGGCCTTTCTTATGTGGAATCTAGTCACTTAAAACCTTTATTGAAACCACTTTGATTCCAGATATTATCTTTCACTTGGATTACTGTAATAACTTCCTAATTGGTCTTTTCACTTCTATTCCTGTTTTCTCAAAATCAGTTTTCAATGCAACATCCTGAATAATTCTGTTATAAGTAAAAAATAAAACCCTATAATCATCTCTCATTAGACTTAGGGTAAAGGCCAAAGTTCTTACATTGATGCAAAAGACCTCCCGTCATCCAGTCACCTGCATCTCTGGTGTCTTCTGGCACCAATTTCCCACTTTTTCACTTGCTGCAGACACACTGGTCTCCTTTCTCTTCTCTGAACACAGCAGGAACATCCCCATTATAGAGCCTGGGCACTGGCCATTCCCTCTAACAGGGCCATTCTGCCCCCAGATAACATTACGGCCAACGCCCTCACACTTGCATATCATTTCTCAAGGAGGCTTCCTTTCTCTCTTTGTTAAAAATCCCGCCCCCGACATCCCCCAATGCACACTGCTCATCTGTACTGGCATTCCCAATCCTCTTAGTTCTGTTCTGTTAAAAAATTGTTTTCCATTGCACTTCTCACCTTCTAAGAGACTGTTTGTTACTTATTTATCACCGTCACTGTCATCATCGTCATCACGGCCCTTCCTGTTAATGGTCTAGTCTTCCAAAACTCACATGTAAACTTTAGGTGGGTAGAAATCTTTTCCCATACTGCTTGCTGATATATCCCAAGAGCCTATAAAAATTTCTGGCACAGAGTAGGCACTCCATAAATACTTACCAATGGATTCAATTAAAGGTAGAAAAGATAGAAATTGAACGTTAGTCAGTGGCGGAGGGAAAAAGAGGGTGTAGTCAGGTCTAAGGCTGTCGGTTTGGAGAACGGGAAGGAAGACGGCTCCACTCATCAATACAGAGAATAATTTGTAAGGAAAAATACTTTTGGATGTATCTGTGAAATGTCTAATAAATCCTTTAATCTGTAGCTCTGCAACAGAGTGTAAAGCTTTGGGATAGAGAGAGAAACTTGGAAGTTTTCTCTTACAATTGCAGGCATGACAAGAATGAGAAAATAAAGGTCTCCTGCTGTTCAGAACATACTTGTTTACCATCTCCATAGCTAAGAGGAGGACACCCAAGTGGCTCTGGAGGGCATGGGATGGGTAGGGATGAAGAAGAGCTCACGAATGAAGTGACGAGGTGCTGGAGACACAATTTACCTGCTCCACAATTTGTCATAAGACTAAACTGTTTATGACTGAGGGAAGGAGAGGATTAGAGAATGCAGACAGACAGAAAGTTCCTTATCATACGAAGTAAAGCCGAATCAAAGGATGATGAGACAAAGATTCTAATGCCGTACCCAGAATGAATCGAAGCGTCTTTATGTATATGCAGTTTTTCTGTTATAACTTAGCCAGAGTTGGGGCAGGGTAGGGGACAGTCGTGGGGTGTGTAAAAGTCAAAGGAACACTCAGTGGTTTTTCCCTCGGTCTTTTAGGCTGTCACCTTGTCCTTTCTTCAGAGCATACTTTTGTCATTAAAGCTTTCACTTGGCAAGAGTCCGATTCACCAAGGAAGATAGAACTCTGTGTTTGCATGCTTCAAGGCAGAATTAAAGTCTACTTTGGCAAGCCTTACAAGGAAAGAGAGAAAAGAAAATAAGAGTCATAAATCATCTGGAGGCCAAAATGCAGGATTAAAGATACTCGATCCACTTCAGAAAGCACTTCTTCTAGCATGTGTTTACCTAAGGACCCTTTATTCTCCTATCGGCCCTCAGATCCTTTCACCTGGTTTGAGCTAGGGAAGTGACATCTTAGGTTAGAGGCTGCTATGGGGAAAGAGGAGACTCCGTGAAGACTGGCATAAAGATGACTCCTCGGTGACTCTTCCGAGGGTCCTTGAACTAAGGCAGTGTCCATTTTGCAAATTTCACATTCATGTACATCTTCAGAAATAATAAATACCTGTAAGTCAACCCCTGTTGGTCTGTGATAAACAGAAGAGAATGATATTATTCCCATTTTGTAACTATAATCTATTTCCCTTCACGTGGCGAACTTAAGTTGTGCATTCAGAAAGTCTTGGTGAGAATCACATTTTGAGGGAACATATGCTCCATAAAATTGCACAATTTTTAAAAACCTAGGCTTTTAGATTTGTGCTCCAGTACATCTGAACTTTAATGAACTTTTCTTCCTTTTTAGATAGGCTAAGAACAGTTCTACACTTCATCATGAGTCACCTAGGTAATTATTACCTGCTGATTTTGTAATAAAATGCTTCTGATCAAATCTATCATGGCACTCTTTACATTATGAAGAAGAAAAGCAATTTATATGTGCCAAATTACCCCTGAAGACGGAAGAAAAAAATATTTGTCCTAATTTGTTTTTAAATTTAATGATACTTTGTGTCAAGAAATACTGTAAGGAAACTTCAGATAGTACAATGAGTTTTTCTTCTCACATACAGAAGGCGATACTATCTTAATTCTGGTTATCAGTATCCACTTGGAAATGAGGTAATTTGAAAAAGGAATCAGCACTTTGGAGCCTCCCATACCCTTCATGTTATAGCTTGAATTTAGTTAAAGGCAATCCTGAAAGGACCACTTGTCATTTCATTGTTTTCAGTCAAAAGTATTTACCCAGAGAGAAGCAAGAAGGAAGCCAGCAATTATTCAGCTAAGGTTTCTTGCTGTAGAGTGTTTCCAGTGTAATGATGCATGTACCCAAGAACTTAATATATCGTGAATAAATATTTGTTGAATGAATAAATAAGTAATCAGCCAATAGCAAAGTGTTCTCTTTGATTCCCGGACAAGGGGAGCCTTTCAAGAGCATTCACCTATTGTTCCCTGGCATTGAGATAATATTAGCAGAGGATGCGCTTATGGACTTTCCAGTGGTGGCTTCTCTGCCACCATAGTAGCACTAGAGAAGTGCTGCGCATTTTCTCACATGCTTGGGGAGCACTAATTATCGTCCATTTGGGAATAGAAGGTCAAGAGTCATAACGATGTAATCTTTCCGGGCCATGTGGCTTCCTGTGCTGGTCCATTGGCCATGTCCAGAGATGCTCAATGACTTTACAGTGGGACAGGCTTCAGTGCCTTCTGTCCCTCCCCCCAACTTGTGCTAATCGATGGAAAGGTTGATCAGAGTTGTGCTTTAGAGCATGTGGCTTAGTTGTGGAATAAATGTAGCAATAACTATTTAATATCAACTTTTTAAAATAGTTTGTGATCAGAACAGCCTCAGTCAGGACTACTAAGTAACCAAAATATATGTCATGTCACAGAAGTGGAACTCTTGGATTTTAGTTTTCTTCTGTGCTGTATAAACTACAAAGATAAAAGCTAATCCTGTTGCCTAGCCATGGTTCAATTTATCCATGATAGGCCCTGAGTAGGTAGCCTTGGCTTCAGATATGTCAAATGAAGCCAAAATGGCGTTTGCTTGTGGATTTGTTGTGTAAGCAGAAGGCTCAGGTTTTACGGTGTGTTTGGTTACTTCAGGTCAAGGAGATTTGCATGACAAATTTTTGCACCTGGAAACATAAATTGCATGCTTAATAATTGCATGTGCAGTAAAGGAAGTTTTATTAAAGCCTCAGGGAAGATCGGACGTATAGGCCCTACCTGCTGACACTGGTGAGGAGCGAGCACTGAGGCTAGTGGAAATGGATAGCAATCTGAGTTTGGAGCGGGTAGTTACGCAGTCAGCCGTACTCTTTATGGTGGTACCAGGAGTCAGAGCTGGGAAATGGCCGGGAGCTATGTGAGGCAGCAGCGTAGTGCTTCCCTCTTGTGTGTGTAACACTCGAATGTTGTGGGGGAAGATTAAGCCTGAGAAATCTAAGGACCATTTGAATAGTTACACTCTGGAAATGTGGCAAGATGAAAGGGGAGTGATTAAGGTGGTTTCGGTCTGAACCATAGTGAGTGCTCAGCACTCTTTTTGGCACAGCTGGGATTGGCAGAATCGTTACACCCTTCCCAAGAAAGGCTTGAGGCTGAAAATTAAGGGCATTACAGGTCAAAGGTTAACTGTGTTAATGTATTTATTTGGGAAAAGATACAAAAGCCCTTATTAACCTTGGCTTTTGAACACTGAGCTGTCATCCCTCACTTTCATGATCGCGTTTTCATCTAAAAGTGTTTTTTAAGCAGTCCAGTATCAAAACAGAATCTATGTACCTCAGGCAGAAACATGCTGCAGTGCACAGTACCTGTAATACTGCACACATGGGCGGCTTCGTTGGCCAGGTCCCCATCATGTGAGATATTCTGTTGTTCCTATAAATTTAGTTACTATTTCAGGAGGGAAGGCAACTTATTTTTTTTTTTAAATGAGGTGTAGGGAGTGTTCTCTATTATTAAAAAAAAAAAATCCTCTTTAGAAATTGTTTTAAGTTCCCTAATCTTTAAGAGAATACTTACTATCTGAAAAAAATGCGAGGTGTCTTCTAGTCTAAGGGGCGCAGGGTTGGGGGGGGATTTAGTAACAAACCATTATTGTTTGCAGACTGATTCTTCTGTGAGAAGGCAAGCTGCTTTAATGACAGCTTATGCAATAAAAATCCATGATATACTACTTACCTGGATGTAGCAACCACCATGCTCTAAGCCAAGAAGAAGGAGGAAAAAAGTTAGTATCTTGTGCGTGAGAAGCTCATAGATGCCCTGAGGCGACTTCATATAATTCTAAAATAGCAGGTAGTTTCTTGCATAGCTAATCGAGGCATCAGCGCCTGGAGCAAGTGGAGGTGGCTGACAGTGTACTTTGGTTTCAGATGCATTCAGCTCTTTTTGAGTGATATGTGCTTAATTCATATTCTATTTTCTGTACTAAAAGTTTATGTGTTCTGATTTGGCAAATATCCTTCCCCATAACCTGACAGCTTCATGCTTTGATAAATCTGCTGATCTTAATGTCTTACTTGTATTTGTTCATTATATGCAGTGAGAAAGTTAGTACAGCTGAATAAAGGAAAGAGTTTGTGTGTGTGTGTGTGTGTGTGTGTGTGTGTGTATGCGCGCGCGTGCGCGTGTGAGTGTGTGTGTGTTTAAGCATTTGAATTATACCCCCCCCCCACTCTTCAGTTCCATTCATTGCTTTGCAAAGGACACAGGTGGCTCACCTGAAGAACTTGAAATACACGCTGAAGGTAAGTGCAACGAGCTTACAGAGAAAGGAGTCATCCCCACTTGGTAAAGTGGGCGGGTCATTTCTGGAGAGAGCGGTCCCTGGGTCAGAGTGAAGGTTACGAGGTGACATGTTTAGATAGTTTTAATTGCCGGTGTCTTGAAGTTTTCTAAGGAAAGTCTAACACCAGTGATAGCTTTGGTGTGTCATTATGCCTATTCCAGATCTGGGCTACATTTGTGTTCCATGGATTCTGCTGGTTTAGTGCACAGAGGAGACAGTTTCCCTAGGGGACCACCGGATACTTGCTACGCAATCAGTGGCATGGAGCAGATATGCCTCACGAAACGGAGGGCTCCGGATCACATTTAGTGCTTTGGTGCTCAGGAAGCTACAAGTGGAAACTCCACATGCAAAGAGCCCATAATTTTACTCTAATAGATATTTAGCAGCTTAAATGAAATAACAAGGAATACATTCACCCAGGCGCCATGCAGGAGGATTTAGTGGGTATTTTACATTCCATTGCTTGAAAGGAAAAACATAATTTTTTATACTTTTCCGAGATATATGAATATTTTGGTATGCAAAATGATAATACATAGCATACCTTTAAGGTTGAACCAAGTTCTATTTGGCCAAAAGGATTTACTGTTATCAGTATAATTAATACAGGCCAGTCAATCAACTTAAATTTTTCTTCTGAATCAGTTGATTCAAGCTCACCCAGGCAGCCACTAGCTTTCCTGCCTTGTTTGTTCACATGCTGCTTGATTTTCTTGTGCACAGTATCACAATTACGAATGCCAAGGCTTGCCACTCTGCATCTGTTTCCTCTTAGTCCCTGGCCCCTAGCTTTCTCAGAGATGGTTTGTGGTCCTTGTAGTTTCCTTTGGAGCCACTCAGAACTCCATGAGTCTAAGCAGAGTTTATTATCCTTCTCCCATCTTTTTATTTCAACATGTTTCAAAGTCTTCCCTGGTCATCTTGTTAGAACTGATTACTCTTTTGGCCACAGTCTCACAGCACTTCTTTGTATCTTTGGTTAGACTTGGCCAGTTATGTTTTGTAATAGAGTTAGTTGCTCATATATGTCTCCTTCAGGGGATTCTAAACAACTCCAGTGCAGGAGTCATGGCTTTTGAAAATCTTGGTATCTACATAGTGTTTTGTCATTATATAAGATCAGTCAATGCTTTAGAATTAAACTAAAACATGGATAGCTTCTAAATACCTGTAAGTGGGCAGGAGCCGCTCGTCTGGGCACATTGATTACACAGTTCAGTAGGCAGGTGTGACTCTGATGACCTAAGAATACAGCAAAATAAAAAGGACAGGGCTTTTCAGTCTCCTTGACAGTCAGGAGCAAGGGGAGTCCTCACTTGTCTCAGGCCTTCAATTAGAAAGCAGATGAGATGTGAACTGGTGGGCAGGGGTCATTTTTCCCTTGGGCTCGCAATGGAGAGGTCAGGGGACAGGAATCTCTCCTCTGCTAAGAGGGTGGAGGGAGGGATAGCTCTTTCTGCTCAGTGTGTGGTCCCAGCACTGGGTCCTTGGCCATCAGGTGGTGAGTTCTGGGCAGCGAGCGTTGAGATTCATCTTTGGATTATGAGAGGTTGACATTCTATAGAAATCCCAATTTCAGCATACAGAACATTCTACATCATTAGATAAAACAGTTCACTAGCTGTGCAGATGGGAAAGGTGGCCAGAGTCGGTGCTGAGGCTACACTTGTCCACAGAAACCTCCCCTCTTTCCCAGATAACAAAGTCGCCTCTGGGATGTGGCTGCTGAACTCGGGACTGCAGTTCCCAGCTTCCTCTCCTGCTGTGTTTTAGGCAAAGAAATGTGCTCAAAATTTATGTGTGCAACTTCTCACTCATATCCTGAGAAAACGTCTCTGGCACTGGATCTCCACTTTTTCCTCTCTTCCTACTGGTTGGGATGGAAGCTGTTAAAATAACCCTGGAAGCCATTTGTTGAAGATGGCAGAGCTGTAATCCGCTTGGCTCACTGAATGCCTGTGTGGAGGACAGCCTCCTGCTGAAAGTGAGACTCGCGTTAAGTTGTTATAATAACTGTCAGCTTCTTTATATAAGGTCTTGTCTTTTCCCACCTGCATAAAGCTCTCAACAAATATTTATTGAACACCGACTCTATGTTAGGCATTCTCTATATGAGAGAGTAAAAGCATGAATGAATGACTCTTAGTCCCTCTCTTTATGGAGGTTATAGTGACATTGGGCAGATAAAGTGCATAACAATATTCACCGTACAGGTATGCTAGCTCTCAGAGCACAGACAATATCCACTAGAAGGTGTGGCAGAAAAGAGAGATTTCTTTGGGCTGCAGTGAGCTAGGAACCCTCATGAAGGAGGTGGGCCTTGGGAAGTTTTTAAGGATAGACTAGATTTGGGAGATGGAGAAGGCAAGGAAGGCATTCCTAATGGGCAAGTGCAGCGTGTGTCTTGAGATTGGGGGAGGTGATGCTTTGGACACATGTTGCAGTTTGTCTGCATCAGGAAGTCTGTGATTGAGGTGTGTTTGAGGGCAGTCTTGAATACCAGACTGCCTGGAAATGGGGTCCTCCCTGTGGCTAGTGGGGAGTTGGTGAAGGCAGCATCGCTGTATATCGATTTGCATGGAGTAACCCAAGCAATATTTTGGTCGTTCACAGAGCTATTGTCCTGGCACCAGGTAGGAAGCTGTGAGAAACCTGGTTTGGTCTCCAAAGTATGGTTTTTCCACAAAGGACTGGCTTGTGTACCAAGGGCCTAAGGCCATTCCACAGAACAAACTGCAGAGGAACAAATACATGGATGATTGTGTCACCTATTCAACCCTTCTCTTTTAACCCCACCTCTAAAACAAACTTCCTCTCATCTTCCTAGTTTCCCATTTTCTACACCAGTGACTTCTCACTGCACCTGTCTTTGTGTAATGACTTCTTTAAGGAAAAAAAAAAAGAATGCAAGTAAGCTTTGCATGTTTAATCTCATTCTTCTTACCTCACTAACTGGCATTTTATTGATTTCCCAGTCCAAGAAGTCATGTTCAGACTCGGTTTCTCTGCAGTTAACCTTGTTTGTTTTTATTTATCAACCACCTAGCAACACAGTCTTTAAAGGAGCCCTCCTTAGCAATTTGTATTCTGCATGCATATCTACAGTATTGTGTAGAGTTTTCCAGCTACACATAAACTTCTCTTCCTTTTGAACCAGAGGTAATGATCTCAAAACATGAAAAAGGTGGGCTCATGAGAAATTTATTTCTAGGTGTTTTATCTTATCTCCAAAGAGATAGATTTCCATGGTCCTGAATGGTGCAAAAGTTTAGGTGAAGGAGAGTTTGATTGCAGCTGGCAAAATCTGAGTCATAGCTTTCAACTTGGGCGGGCTCACGTTAACTTCAACATGTTTCCTAAGCATGTGAGAGTTGAAGGTCAAGATGCCGGAACAGTATTCTGTGACCCTTTGTCCCAGAGTGACCTTTCCTAAATTATTGAATCAGATGTGGGGGAAGACGGTGTAAAAATAAAAAGTCTTCTCAGATGTTTGTATTGCACATATTCCTGCCAATCTTATGAAAAGTTTTGTATAATTCATTTGGACATCACACACACACACAAAAGAAATCAAGAATTTAGACTGTTTGGGGGCTGTAGAAAAAAATTTTCAACTTGTAAATTTTGCCTATCTCAGCAACATCTTAAGTTATGAAATATTCTGTGGCTTTAATCAACAGAGTTGTCGTCAACAGTCTGGTAATTTAGCTTCATATCTATCATATTCTGGCTAGTTGTATTTAAACAGGACATGTATTAAATTCTTTAACTGCTGTCTCTGTGTTTCCCCTCCTTACAAGAATAGAACTACCAGTTAGGAAGTGAGCCCACATTGGTGCAAGCATCATTAGGATGCTGCAGCAATATTGACTGAGAACAAACCATTTATTTATCTCCATCCACATATGACTTTGCTTGTTTTCCTACTCCTCCCTGGAAGTGGCTGTTTCTACCATTAGTTTCTATCTTTTTTCTCTCACATTAATTTTCTTAGTTTTTGTATATCATTATTTTTGTTTTTAAAGTGTATGGTTGGGGATGGAGGAAGAATGGTGAGTGACTGTTAATGAGTGTAGAATTTCTTTTTGAAGTGATGAAAATGATCTAAAATTGATTACAGTGATGGCTACATGACTCTGAATACACAAACCATCATTGAATCGTACATTAAATATGTGAATTTCTTGAATGCCTTGGCAAGCTTAGGCCCTGCAATCGGTGGTAAATAAAATCAATAAGTTCTCTGACCTCAAGGGATCGACATTCTAGTGATGGAGATACATACTAAACAATTTAAAAATTATTTTATACAGTGATGAATGCTCCAGAGGATATTTAAAAAAAGAAACTATTGTAGAAACTCTTTATTTAATATGAAATCTTCAGGAGGGATCTCTCTGAGAAGAGAAAATTTTAAGTAAACTTGAATGATGAGGGGAAACCCAAGCATGTGAAGATTTGGGGCAAAAACACTCCAGGCAAAGGAAACATGTAGGTAAATTTCCAGTGTGGCTGGAGCAGAGCGGGGCTCATGTTGTACAGATTTTATAAGGCATGTAAAGCCCATGATTTTAGCTGTAATTGCAACGGGTAGTCACAGAAAGATCTTAAGTAGGGGTGTGATTGAGTTTGATTTCTATGTTCAAAAGGACTCAGAGACCAAGTAGAAGGCTGTTGCAGTGTTCTGGGTGGGAGATGATATTTGTCTATATTATGTGAGGGTAGTAAAGACATAGGAAGTGGCTGATTTTGGAAGTATAACCAAGTTTATGTATTTTATATTTCCTAGCATAATGTGGCATACATAGTCAATGCTTTACTGAGTAAGTGAATATTTGGAGAGGGCTATTTGGGGAGAAATATCTAAGCAACAACAAAGGCCAATGATACATGGACCTTTGGTGCCATGAAATACTGACTTTTGATTTTATCAGTAGTTGTTGAGTTCATGAAGGATGCTGCTATGGGTTGTAGTCTGAACTTTTGATATCAGTAGAATGATACAAAGATAACTCCTTTTTATTTTACTGTTCATCACAATGCAATGCTGAAAGAGAGAGTTTCATTTGAGGTTAAAGATATTGTGCAATGGGAAAGCAGAAGTGGTTTTACTTTTAAGGTAATCTTTTTCTTTATCTTAATATCTTCCTATCGGAGCCTCCAGATGTTCTGGTGATATTTGTTGAGTTATAAACACCTTTAAAAAAATCAAATCCTGGATTTAGAGGGTCAGTACCATTGTAACGATGCTCATTAGAGAAGAAAAATGGAAACCATGTGGGACCTATTCTCTGCATGATCCATCTCATTATTCAAGATGCAAGGAGGCCACAGGAGTTGCTGAGAATCAGTTTCCATATTTAGATTTCTGGCTTGCTAGAAATTGACTGCATCACCAAAGGTCTACGCTTCTTTTCTGGGAAGCAGTTGGCATGGAAGGGAAAGAACATGTCCTCTGAATATCAGTTAATATCCTGGTTCTGAAGTGCACTAACTGCAAGAGCCTGGGCAAAACACTTCGCTTCTGGGCTTGGTGGGCTAAGCTACAATACGGTGGCAGTAATGACTGCTTTTAAAAAGAACTACTTTTGAGTACTATTTATATGGCAGATCACTGAAATAAAGTAACTCGAAGCATGGTCTCTTTACTTCCTTTCTCTTTTCTTTTTTGAGGAAGTGGTTGTCAGGTATAATTTTATTGCTTATCAATATTGAAATTGCCATGAGGACATAGAGGGGTGATAGTTCTGTGGTAAAGTCTCGCCATCATACTGAGCTGGGCACAGAGTCCTGGCTCCCTTAAGACATGCAGGAATAGCCAAAGTAACCCAGGATTAAGTGAGCTGATGGGGGTCTGTGATTATGTCAGAGTCTTGAGCAATGGTAAAAATGTATGACCTGGGAGAAGTAAAAGTAAAAGCTGACTGTGTTGTAAGTACATTTAGATGATGGCTACTGAGAATGGAAAAAGACTGACTCTCTGTTCTAATGCAAGTGTTTGACTTGGTTACACTTTACTTCCTTTCCAAACTGGCACTTTATTTTCAGCCCTCAAATAAAGAACAGCCATTTGATTTTGTAATGTAAAAACTATTATTGCCCTTAGGAAAAGGATTACTGAACTTTCTGTACCTAGTGTTTATGCCTTTAATAAGCACAGTGTTTCCAAGAGAATTGAATGCCTTTTTGTACTATGATTTTATTTTCTACTACTACTTCTGAGTTTTGTACCTTAATGTCTGGGAAACTTGTTTTTATAAATTCACAGAAACTTGACAAACAGTAGAAATTTGTTCTCTGTCCTGTAGAGATGAGCACATCCCTAAAGAGCTTGTTGATTCTATGCTAGCCTCTTTGCTGTGAGTCAGGCACTTTTTTTTTTTTCCTTAAGGAAAAGATTTATAGAGGAGAATAAGATTCATGGGAAACATCAGACTCAGGTAACCGCAGTTTCAGCAAGCAGCACCACATATTGGAAGTTCACTCACCTATAGTAGAAAACTCTTATACGCTCTAACATTTGATTGAGGTTATAGTTTGCATATAGTATTGCATCTTAATTTTCACTATGGCATCAGTGAAATAGCATAAAAAAGACCTAGTACCCTCCTAAACATTGAAAGCCAAAGCATAAGAAGGAAGAATTTACTTGTGGAGACATGAGGCTGGAGAGAAAAGCGAGATTTAGATGGCAAAGTGCTTGGTGTGCCAACCTCAGGTGTTTAAACTTTATTCAAAGAAAACTTTAGGGAGATGGGGGAGGCTTCTAAACTGGAAAATGAGACTTTTCAGACACATATTTTAGGAAGTTCTCTCTTGGAGCTCTGTGTAAGTCTGATTTGAAAGAGGAAGCTAAAAGCAGGGAGACAAGGTGGATAGTTGTGGAGAAATTCAAGTGAAGGAAGTGGAAGTCTTGAAGGCAGGCCATAGCAGCGGGGATAGAGACTGGGACAGGTTTGAGTGAATAAATGAAAGAGGAAACAGTGGTAATGAAACACTAGCAATTGGAAGGTATGATTAATTCACTCTTTTGGTTAGACAGTTTCTTAACCAATCAACAGATTAGACTGTGTTAAAAAAAACATTTTGTAGTTGGTGTCAGCAAGATGGCAGAGTAGGAGATATCAACCTTTTTCCCCAGGGGGAAAAAAAAAACAACAACCAAAAAACAAAAACAAAAACAAAAATAAAACAACAACAACAACAACAACAAAAACCCAAACAAACAAAAAAACCTAGACTATAACTGCACAGAATAGATCACTGAGAGATCAGCTTAGGTGAGATATCTGGAGACGGCTAGGCAGATGCTGTCGTGATCTCAGTGGCTTGCTCTCTCGATGGTCCTGTCTACCTTTGCCACTGAGGACCTCAGCAGGCCCTATGACAGCCACACTCCCACAGCTTCACAGAGGAGAGCCAAACGGTGTTCGTTGGCCTAATCCCCAGTAACCTGATCCTCAGAGACACTGGCAGCTTTTGCAACCAGGCTGACAGGTCCCCCAGAGAGGTAGATGCTGCTGTGTGACTTTCAGAAGGAGTTGCTGTTTTGCCACCCGGGGACCAGGACTGCCCCTCAAAACCCTGTGAACAGGCTGGACCCCAGAACCACAACTGCTCCACATGCACCCCTGTTTCAGACTCTGGCTCTGTGACTGCTCTTCATCTGCAGGCATCCTAGACCACGGCTCCAAGGCTGCCCTGCATTTGCCTGTTTCTCAGGCACCAGAGATACTGCTGCTATAGACCAACATCCGAGACAGCTAGGTTTGCTGGGTTACCAACCCTGGAGTTGCTGTCGTTCCATGAGCACGTGTGCTCAGAAGAGATCCCGTTGGCAATGACACTCACTGCCAGAGAAAAAGAAAACAATCTGATGGTCCCAGCAGCCTTCATAACCGAAGACTCCAACATTTCCTGCCACTGCCGTAGCCATTGAGGACCTCGGCAATCACCAACAGCAACGAATCTGCACAGAGACTACACCTCTGGGCCTCCCCCAGATCAGGAACGAACACAACCCATCCAGTCAACGTCCTCACAGCAATTCACAGGTGAAGGTCTTTACTCACCAAAACCAATCTATAATGTTGGGAAGAGGTAACTGCTCCAACTCATGTACAGACATCTATACAAGGCTACAAGAAACACAAAAATATCAAGAAAACAAGACATCACCAAAAGAACACAATCACTTTTTAGTAACTGACTTCAAAAAAGCGGAACCTAATAATTGCCAGACAACGAATTCAAAATAATTGTTTGAAGGAAGCTCAGTGAGCTACAAAAGAAAACAGATATTCGACACCAAAAGCAAAAATAAACAAGTGGGACTACAACAAAGGTTTGCTTTTGCACAAAAGAAACAGTCCATGGATTGGGGAGGAAACCTAGAGAATGGGAGAAAATATTTGTAAGCCATCTATCAGATAAGAGGTTAATATCCAAAATATATAAGGAACTCATACAACTCAGTATCAGAAAACTAAGCAATCTGATTAAAAAATGGGCAGAGGACCTGAATAGACACTTAAAAAACAAACAAACAAACAAATAAACCAAAGAAACAAAAATGGCCAAGAGGTACATGAAAAGATGCCCAGCATCAATAATCACAAGGTAAATGTAAATCAAAATTACAATGAGGTATTATCTCAAACGTGTTAGAATGGCTATTATAGAACAAACAAACAAACAGATAACTATTGGTGAGAATATGGAGAAAAGAGAACTCTAGTGCAGGTTTGGAATATAAATTGGTATAGCTACTTTGGCACACAGCACAGAGGTTTCTCAAAAATTTTAAAACAGAACTATATGATCTAGCAATCCTACTTTTGGGCATATATCCGAAGGAAATAAAATCACTATCTCAAAGGGATATCTGCACCCCTATGTTCACTGCAGCATTATTAACAATAGCCAAGACATGGAAATAACCTAAGTGTCCATTGATGGATGAATAGATTTAAAAAAAAAGTGGTATACAATGGAATATTTTTCAGCAATTTAAAAGAAGGAAGTCCTGCTGTTTGGAAATCCATGACATCATGGATAAAGCTGGAGGGCATTATGCTAAATGAAATAAGCCAGGCATACAAAGAAAAATACCACATAATAAACTTATATGAGGAATCTAAAAAGACAAAAAAAAAAAGCCAAACTTCTAAGGATCTAACGTACAGCATGACAACTATAGTTAATAATACTATATTGTATACTTGAAATTTGCCAAGAGAGTTGATTTAAGCGTTCTTACCATACATACCCACACCAACATAACTGAGGTGATAGATATGTTAATTAGGTTGGTTGTAATCATTTTACAATTATTCATATATCAAAACATCACATTGTATACCTTAAATATATACAACTTTTTATTTGTCATACATACCTCAATAAAGCTGGAAAAATAAAGAAATACAAACACCATCAAAAGCTAGATTATTTATCATAATAAATGCCTTTGAGATGCATAAATGCCTGTGACTAAACCACAAAAAAAAATAAAATAAAACTTTGAAGGAAAAAAAGTACATTGCTATACATACAGTAGGCATTAAACAAAATCATATCTTCACCCATGCGATAATCAAGTACTATGAGAAAATTATTGAGTTGGAGTGGTAGAAATTGAGAGGTGGGTCTAAAAACATGTAAAAAATGTTCCCTTCCTTACAAAATAGTTGATGTACATTACAGTGTTACAATGTACATTATTTTATTGACTAGGATAGAATAACAACAAAGACAACATTACAAGCCATGCTAACGAGCAACTTATGGTTGAGAACCATATGAATGATAGTGACAGTAAATGTCTAAGAGGGAAAGAGTTTTCTGGACTCAGGTGGCCTAGGATGGGTCCCAGTAGTGTTTGTATAGGTGGAGAGGAAAGAAGAAGAGAATATAAAGATACGGACATTTGAGTTATGCTTTTATGAGATGAAAAAAATGGAGAATTGCAGTCTGAAAAGTAGGTTGGTGCCTAAGAGTAAAGACAATATAACTTAGCTATTTAGAGCTGCTTTTGAGCCTTGAGTTTGAATCCTAAGACTATTTTTCTTTGGGCAATCTTCAATTTCTTCATATATATGATGTGAATAATAATTATTCCTTAGAGAAGTGTGTGTATGTGAGTGTATGTTTGTGTGTGTGTATTAATGGACATAATGCCTAAATAAAGTGAGATTGCTCAGAAAGAATATTGAAACTGACAGTGGAAGTGATCCAGAGAATAATAAACTGTTATTTTCAAGCCACCCAATTAGCAAATGGCATAGACAGCATATAAACAGACAATATGTCAGCGTTTTATCACCAAACATCCTAAGTTGACAACCTGACCAACTGAACAAAATGTTATAGAGAGGGACAGGCCACTAGAAGGGAAACTGCTCTCAAGCCAAAATAAATACTAACATGTGTGACATTTCAGAATGGTGAGGTTTCGAAAGAATAGCAGGTGAAATAACTCCTCCTAACAATGAATGAGAAGAGAGTAATACCCTGGGATAATGAAGAAAGACAAATAAAAGAGAAGGTAGATTTTAGATCAATAGTGGTTTAAGAGCATGGACTGAATTTCAGGTAAACTCTCATCTAATCAATCTTTTTGCCTGAAAGTTCAAATCCGTAACTGGCAGTAAGATATAGTTCCTCTTCTTTCAACGACAGTGAGGCCCTATTGCAACAGTTTCCCCCTGGACAAAGGGATAGAATTAACTGATGATGATTAACATTTCTGCGAGTTTTGAAGTTATGTGATATTTCATGTTTAAGCACATAATTTCGTGCAAGAATTCAGACAGTACTAGATATCAGAAAAAACATTGCTTTAGGATTCTGAAGCTCTCTATAGCTTATGACAAGTCATTTGACTTCTCTGTATCTCAAAATTGTTTAATATAAAACAACAGAAAGGCTATGTGTTCACTAAGGTATTTATGATGTTTAAAAAAAATCTATGTATCTATATGGGTGGGGCCCCCTACTATTGACTGCCTAAATAATCAGGTTGTTTTGCCAAATAATATTAGTTACAGAAAAACCTAAGTCGTGGGTGACAGGGCCCGTCTAGAAAATAGATAATTGCTGTGGACAGGGGATGTGATGACCATCCCCAAGCACATAGATGATATTAAAACCATAGGACTGAATAAGGTGACCCAGGAAATAAGTGTAGATAGAGAAGCGGTCTGAAGATTGAAGCTAACTTCTTGACTTCCAAGGTGATGAGGCCCTAACACAGGAAGCAGAACCTGTGAGGTTGCAGAACTACAAGAAAATGGCGTCCCAGAGGCCAAGGAAAGAAAACACGTTATAGAGGAGGCAATGATCAAGGTTGTCGAATGCTATTGATCAAAGCAAGATGAGGATTGAGAACTGTCCATTGGATTTGGCAATGTGGGGTCATTAGTGACATTGATAAGAACAGTTTCATGGAGTGGTGGGATGAAGGCCGGACTAGAATCAGTTCGAGAGAGAATGGGAGAGAAGAAAATAGAGCTATCAAGCACAGAAAACCTTTCAAAGAGTTCTCAGTAAAAACAACTGAAGAGAGAGATAGAGTCAAGGAGTTTTTGTTTTGTTATTCAGTGGGATGAGAATGATACGTTAGAGTTTCAAAAAATAATGCAGTTGCCGATTGGCTACAAAAAAAACAAATAACCAACCAAAGTTTCAGACTGCAGTAAGAGCTGTGAAGAAACGAGACAGGAGGGGAGATCCGGAGAAGCACTGGGGTCTTACTTTAGATAAAGAGGCTACAGAAAGCCTTTCTGAGATGTTAGAGTGAAATATGAAGATTTTTGAATTGGGGTGGTGGTGGAGGTGAGGTGAGGGGAGAGCAAGAAAGAGAGACAGAGACAGAGACAGGAACACAGAGAGAGATTACAAGAGAAAACAGAAAGTTCAGATGACTCAGTTAAGCTTGCTACATTTGGGGTATAGGGAAGGAGGCCAGTATAGCCGAAGAAAAGTGAGCAACAGAGAAAACCCACACTGAAGAGTGGGCAGGTCCCAGATCACGATAAATTTATTATTGTTAAGTGCAAAGGGAAGTTCCTGAAGAATTTTAAACAAGATAATGTTTTAATATAATCATTAATAATGTTAATAATTTTATCATCTTGCATTTTTAAAGTGCTTTATGATTTGTAAGTGCTGAATCTCATAAATAGACGCTCACAGACTTCGGATTCTTTGCTTGAGGACTTAGCACAGACTCAGGCACCCAACTCAGTGGGAGTTGCAGAGTACGGACTCAGACCTGCTTTCACCACCTGCAAAGCCAGAGATTTTTTCCACTACTCTGCAGTCCACTAGTCTCACTCCTTGTCCTTATTCCCCACACAATCTGCCCCTATCACTACTGCTCTCAACAAAACCTCTCTGCTGCTGGTCCGTTGTTGCTCTTTTCTTTGATTCATTAACACTCAGGATTAGCTAAGGATTCTCTTTTTATGCCTCCTTGACACCCACCAACAAGGTCAAATGACCTTTCTGCTCTCAACTTCTCCATTCCTTCTCAGTAACAAAACAGTTATTGTTGTCTGTTACCTTCATTTTACGTGGTTATAATAACTTCTTTGAGGCCAATGGCCTAGTCTTTTACTTTCAATTAATCTTACTAGGCACAGAACAGGAAATAACATATTCATTAGATAAATGAGACAACGTCTTTCAAAGGCCAAAAGTTGTTTTCATTTGGAGCAACAGAATTTCTCCCCTATGTATTCTAAACAGGGGTTAATGAAACAACCACAGTGAACACTATTTCAAAATTTCTGGTGAAAGCAGCTCCAGAGGACATTATATGTGTTAGAAGTAATGCTCTATAAGACACTAGTAACATTTACTTTTGCCAAAAAGGTAAGCTTTTCAAATTTAATACATTGTTTGAGAAACAAGAAACTTGCCTTCTATCTATAATTGAAGAGACTTGCTTCTAATGACAAATTTATTTTTATTTGCACATGAAAAAATTCAATATTTCAAGCAGAATGGATTAAGAATTATGTTAGATACATAGGATTGGATTACTAGAGACATATATTTGATTAAAATCAATAAGATTTGTGATTGAAACATATGAATTATATTTTAAAAGACTGTAGTATAATTCTTCATTTGAATCTATTAAATTTTCAGGTTAATTTGCCAGGCATTTTGATCCTTAGTTTTTAGCATAATTCATAGGCAAAAGGACCCTCTTAAATCTTTGAAACAATAGACTTCCAAATTAAAGACCATATTTCAATCAATGTATAATAGAGGAAGCCTTGCTTATTAATTTTTGGATTTGTTTGAAATCAGTTGCATATATTTGTTTTGAAATATGAAAAACATTTACTATGAAATAAAATGTGAAGATGAATGTCCACTTCAGGTCTTCACACAGACATAGGGCTGATTTAAGTGAAACTGCGATTTGTGTGGCTCAGAGACAACATAGGACTTACCTGTAAGGCGAGAGTTAGAGACTCAGAGACTGAAAGTGTTTCATAGGCCCAAGTGGCCCCAACCCATTAAGATGGCCCCTAACTGGAGAGCTGAGATGTCCGGGCCCACCATGCAAATGGGCCACGGTAAATCAAACTTCCCTAATATCTTTTTTTTCCCCCCAATGAGCTATAGCCACATGGAAACAATAGTTTTATTATGGCTTTATTTATTGCAGAAAAGTTTAAGTTGTTGAAGATTTAGTGCCAGGTATGACCACCTGTACCAAATCATTCAGTTTCTTGCAGAGACAATTGAAAATTTATTTTAGTGTGAGCCATAATAAAAAGTGCAGCCAAAATTCATCTACAGTATAATTTTTATCACCTTCTGTAGGAACACAATTGTTCCTTTTTGAATTTAAAGGCCTGACATCAAGAGGTAAAAGTAGAAAGCTAACCCTAAAACTGAAATTGCTTAACTTATTTAGATGAAAGAACAATGTACAACTACGAACTTTACTGTACATAGATTACTTTTACAGTAAGTCAAATTGTTAGATAATATTTAATACCACTAAATCCTAGTATATATAAAATAATATATCAGGAAATCTGTAAAAGATTCAGCAGCAAGTTGAGACTTGGAAACAAAAAGAATTGCATTGTACCCACCTGTATCAGCTTAGCTATAATTATGCAGATAAAATTATGTGTTATTTTTTTTCATTCAGTAACCATTTTTTTCCGTTCAATTCAGAAGATGATAATGAAGAATCTGACACATGAAAAGACTGTATTAGGCACCACCAGAGTGGCACAGATAAGTAAGATATAATCCTTGTTCTCAAAGAGTTTATAGTCTGGTGGGAGAGATGGACAAGTACAGAACTATGTCTAATATAGGTATGGCTGTGACAAGTATTGTATGATAGGATAGCATATAACAAAGTACCATGAATTTTACCTGGAGGATTCAGAGAGGCCTCACAGAGGTGAACAGTGAGTAGAACTTCTGTAGACAGAGACAGAATAAAGAGCTTTCCAAGTACAGAATCAATATAGTATTTAAGTTCGGCTGGAACACAGAGTCTTGGTAGAGAATGGTTAGTGGTGAATCTATTTGGGGATGGGCTAGAGACAGAAGATAACTGAAGGTGTGGAGACCAGTCTGAGGGGCAGGGAAGCTTTCATGGAGAACAGAACTAGAGCCATTGACAGTGGGAATGGAAATGAACCAAGGGCTTTGTGAGACATGTAGTTCTGCCTTGATTGCATTCTTTTTTAGTGCCTGAAATGACCTTCTGCAGATTTTTTGCTTATCCTTCAAAAATCATCTCCAAGAAACACCTCCAAGTGAAGTCTTCCTCCACCATCACGGATGGTATATGTGCCTCTATCTTTGGTGCCTTTCTAGCATTGGATCATATTATACTTGGCGTTCTTGTAGGCTGCAGTCCATAAGAGCAGCAGATTGGGCCCATCATTTGCAAGGGTTGTTGTAGATGCATCATTTGCAAGGGCAATTTTAGTTGGAGGTGGGCAGTAGGCAGCTGAAATCCCCATTTGTGACTCAGGAAGAACACAAGGTTTAAGGTAAAGAATTAAGGAGAAATTGCATAGAAATGGCCATAGAATTAACTAAATAAAGAAGAAAAAAAAATGACCCAGTTTTGTACATGAGTTTCAGATGTCTATAAGATATTCATATATTTTTTAATTTCACTGCTAGCTGTAGACTTAAATGTCTTTAATGAACTTATAGTCTAGGGATGTCTGATCAAAAATAAAGTACGTTGTTCAGTGGTAGGCTCAAGGTTCCCCCTCAAAGGGGAACTTAAAATCTGGTAATAGAAAATATCATGAATATAAAATAAAGAAAATCTTTTTCAAAAAAATTCTAAGTGTCAATATTTTAATAAGACAATTGAATACCCAATTGTGGCATAAACTATTTAGGGAGCTATAGGTAGGATGCCGCTTATGTGAACATCAAAAATTAGCTTTCAAATGTAAGCCAATTCATGACTGCATAAATCCTGTTATAAGAATAAACCCGAGGGTGTATTGAAAGTAGTCACTGGTCCTCCACCCAATGGCAAATCACTCAGTCAGCTCAGGAAAAGGGCAGATCTGTAAAACGGTGCTCTGAAAGACAGCTGGTGAGTCTACGGGAAAAAATGTGAAGCCTCAGAACTTACTTAAAGTTACAATTTAAGGAAAAAATATAGAATTTGTTTTGCTGCCAACTATATTGGGGAAGCTGTTCAAAAAGGGTTTTCCTAAAGGAAAAAGGAAGTTACATCTTGATTTTGTCATTTGCTGTTTCAAGTGTTGATAGGTCTGGAGTGAGAATGTCTTTTTTCATGTTGGAAAAAGAGGAGAGAGAAGGAAAGTTTTGGGGTAAAGGGGATACATAAAGCAGATCCTGCAAGTGAGGTAGGGCAGATGAGAGATAGTGAAAAAATGCGACTTGGGGATGAGAAGCTTGACAAAGTTTAAGAAAGGTGGGGGATAGGATCGAGGACATCAGGAGGAGGAGAAAGTACTAAAGGGCTGAGCACAGAAGCAGAAGGTGCCGTAGGAAAGAAAACTGAACATGAATTCATGCTGGGGAAACAAAATCAGAGAGAGAGCAGGCAACAACACTGAAAGCAGATGTTACTGTTAGACAGTGCCAATCCATATTTACGGAATGCATCAGTCTCTTGGGATGATCGTGAAGACAGCAGAAAAAGGCACAGAGACAGAGAACTAATTTGAGACTCTAAGTTTCAAAAATGGTGGGACAGGGTGAAGATTGGAGGAGAGCAAATGAAGAGAGAAAATTGGGATGAGCAAGAGAAGAGGGGGTGTTAATTGAAAATAGAGTGACAGGGTTGACTAGTAGGTCTTTTTCCCGATTTTCTTTGGTTTTAGCATGAAGGAGATTAGAGACCATTTGACTGAAGCCCATCATTCAGCCTCAGAGAAACCAAGAAGGGCCTGAAAACAGAAGACCAAGAAAACTGACTTACGTAAGAGCACAGAATTTAAAATATAGAGCAGATTTAGTAAAATTAGACCAACAGAGCGTGCCTCAGCAATGGCTATCAAAAATTTCCCACTGTGCACACATGATTGAAAATGTTCACATGTTCCATACAATCATGAGAGTATATAACTTTTGGCAAATTAACTGTTATTTCACCTCATTTGCATCCACTCAAGAAAGCCTATCAAGGTGCAAGTGAGAAAGAGCGACACTGAATTCCCTCTCCTTCAGACAAATCACTCACATGCATGAGCCAGAGCACAAGAGAGAGGGAAGGTCCAGAGCCATGGATTAAGGGATAATGTGCAATCGGGGAAATGGATAGGGGGCTTTTGTGTCTCAGACATTTTAGGTTGAGAGAAAGGGAAGGGTCCTGTGACGCCAACTCCATAAAGTTGTTCAAAGAAATGAGTCTGGAGAAATAAAAAATGCATTAAGAAGAAACACCTGGGGTGAAGAAAAACCTGGGTAAAAGCTGGAGAAAACTGAGAAGATGGAGAGGCTGTGAGTAAAAATGGTGGGGAGTCAGAGAATCGGGGAAGGGATCCTCAGAGCAGAGATGGGACTGGGTTCTGGTCTGTCAGATTTTCCCGGATGGGCAGAGAACAGGCCCCAAGGTCTAGGGGCCGGGCTGGGAGATAGACCAAGTTGTGGGGTGTCCCATAAAAGCAGCGTTTTTGTTCTTTTGGTGACAACAAACTAGGAGGTGGGGTCAGAAATACCAGGGTTTTACACCCTGTCCCTTTTCTTCAACTTAAGAAAACTTCCTGGACAACATGTGTATTTAAGTCTTTAATTACCCTTCAATCAGATGGGATTTTACACAAGGACTTAGAAAAATGCAGATTCCACTGTAAAAATGCTTTTCAGTCAATAAAAGCCCTGTTTTACTGAGCAAATTTCTTTATGATGTTTAACTTTGGTTCAGGTCCTGATTCCAAGAAGTGAAATTTGGAGGAGTGAGAAGGAAAAATAAGGCGGAAAGAAGAAAACCCCAAGATAGCCATTTAAAACCCCACAATCAGACCTTGTTTATGTGATGTGGACTCTCTTAAAAAATGCATGCGATTAAGAAAATACTTTGAGAACCTAATAATAGGTCCCCGAAACCTGAGATCCACCTCTCGTCTTTCTAACTCTTGGGAACGCAGTTAATAAGAACGTATGTTTTTAATACACTGATTCTTAGCAACAAAGTAGTTCTTTAATTAGTACAAAACTTGAATAATGCATTGCCTATTATTGTGCACGGCACATAACATTCAGTAACTTGTACTGGCAGATTCGTTTACATATGTCACCATTGTACCTATAATTTAGTTTAATGCCAGGTCGGTGTGCCAAGTGTGTGTGTGTGTGTGTGTGTGTGTGTGTGTGTGTGTGTGTGTGCTCGCGCGCGTGCGCGTGTGTGGTTTTAAAGCTTTCCTCAACAGTTGTTTCATGAGGCTTTATAGTAGTAACTGAAACAGGGTCTATATTAGGAAATCAGAACCAGTCAACATGACTGTCCCTCACAGGCATCCACAGTATTTTTCACTCACACTAAGGCATTGAGAAGCTCACTGTTTAAGGAATTATTCACTATTATCTTAAAAATTGGGAAATGCTGGCCGAGGCTATCGTCAATTTGTTGTCCAAAATTTTGCCAACAGAGGTGCTGACTTTTAAGTGAGTTAAATAGAAATAAAAACACAGGAGTCGATGAGACCCAGTCAGTTTAGTAGTTCATGGGGAAGACCAAATGCACATGATCTGACAAATCTTTTTTGGCTTTAGTTTCTCTAGTTTCTAACGTCATGGTATACGGTTTCCTGATCCAGGGAATCATTTCTTGGCAGAGAAATCAAGTTTTCCCCACGTGACCAACTTGCCCAAAAGGAGGATGTCCAAAAAAGAACGCGTGCCAGGACCTTCCTACATCAGTCTCAATCAAAGTTGTCTTGTCTCTACAGGTGTTGCGGCTGGAAGCTCTGGATGAAAAAGGACTCCGAAACTAGGAGACCTCAATTCGCTGCTCTGTCAAACTACTCTTCTCGCTCCTGATGAAATGTCAGTGGGAAGTGTGTACTTTATTCCCTCACTCCACAGCGGATTGAAATGGGCAGATAGCAACAGGACTTTAAAAGTTTTTCGTCATGCTTTAAGTCGCTAAGATTTAGAGTATTTTGTGTGTCTGAAAGTTTCACCAGTGCAAACCTCGGCCATCGGTATTAAAATGGAGAATGCTTTCCTTTGGTATTCACAAGCATAACATACATAATCCTTTATCTCTGGCAAAGCTATTAGCTTTTTGGCCTTTGGCTGGTCGATGTATACAGTATCTATAGTTATTGCATGCAGCGTTCTCAACTGACTTGCAAGCCCTTTGATCAAACCAGCTAAACTTGATTTTCCAGATTATTCAAGAGACAAGGCACACATCTATCAGCTTTACAAGTCCTGGCAAGCCATCAAGACCCCATGCTCCCCCACTCCCTTCTTCAGAATCAAAGGTAAACAGGGAGCCAGTTCTCATTTAAATATGTAGCATCAGGATCTTGCCTTGACTTTCACAGTTGTAGCAGCAGAAGAAAAACAACAGTCGAAGTAAGAAAAAGGTTTCCTTGGCCAGGATGCCAAACTAAATAATGACACCCAAAGCAAAAACATGCTTCACTGAAACTAAACTTTAGTCAATTCAGCCTACTTAAAACAAAGCTTTTTTTGTGATTTCAAAAGTGAACATTGTATTTTGCTCTGGCAGCCATTTATATGTTTTTGAATGATCCGATTATGCATAAATCCCTGGCCTAAAGGCCTTTCAGCACCTCAATCCCGTGAGTGATTTGAAAACACAACTGAAAATTTTTATATACAGTGCCTGCCCTTTTATTTCTTTTAAAACATACGTTTCGAGTGACAATATTTTGCAATACATTGTCATTGTGTATTCTCTTTCTCTCTCTTTCTCCCTCATTACTTTGGAAGTATTTACAAGAGACCAAGGTCTCTACCTCCTATTTCCTAGGCTCTCACAGTCTTCGCCACCCCATCATCTACTTCTCGCTTGGTGGATGCCACGGTCCTATAGACTTCCCTGAGGCAGAATTCTTTAAAGATGTCATACATGTCTGCCTTTGTAATATGTGCAATTTGTACAAAAATCAGAGGTTTTTTGTTTGTTTGTTTTGTTTTTAATAATTTAAGCAGTGATATGTCATGATCTTTATTCAAACAGTTACGTGTGTGCTTGGTTAGTGAGTTGCTGACTGAACTAAGGAGTATCAATGGTACACGTTTGAGAACTCGTAGTGGCTTGGAAGGGGTTAAAGAAGCAGAAGAACACTTCTCGGCCTGGCCCCCCTCTTCTTTGGAGGAGTTCAGAGCTAGCAATGCTGGCACAGCCCTTGGAGAAAGTATCATTTTAGAGGCAACAGTTCTTGGTACATCCTGAACTAAGTGCCAGAGCCATTTTCAGTTGACTTTATTTTTCTTATAAAATTAGAGAGATGTCCCTATCATTTCTGGCTAGATTTTTATATGTGCCATTGCATTCTGTGCCTCAGGAGTTTCTACTGATGTTAACATGTCACTTTCTTTACCTTTCTCTATAGCACCATCTGGTAGCTCGCTGTTAACTCTTGTTTGGCACTATGGGACAAGTTGATGGAATCTCTACCACTAGGACCATGCGTGTGTGAGTGACAAACATGGTGAAGCCAGAAAGGAAACTTTCTAGCAGGACAGACAATTGTAGGGGACTGCAGAAATTGAGACGAATTCTCCATGGGTCACCCCAATGCTCCAATGTAGTCATAACTGGATCTCTTAAAGCCACCTCTGAGGTAGGGTAAGTCCACAAACCCTCACGGGACTTCGCTGAAAAGTTATTGTTGTTAAGACCAAACTTTAAGAAGAATATATAACTATATTTAGAGATTGAAAATTCTTGTTGCTCTCAGCAGCTGTTGACACTCTTTACTCTATCATGTGTGTGTGTGTATGTGTGTGTGTGTGTGTGTGTGTGTGTGTGTGTGTGTGTGTGTGTGTGTGTAAAACCGCACTCTCCTGTTCTTTTCTCCTATCCCTCTGATCATTTGTTCTCGGTCTCCTTTCTTCTTGGTCTAGATGTGCTAGCTAAATAACATTATCTACTAGTAGGGTTTCAATTGCCTACTCTATAGTGAGGATTCTCAAATCTCAATCTTGAGGCAAAACTGCTCATTAGGGTTTTAGAGTCACATATTCAACTAATTACTAGACAGTAGCTCTTGGATATTCCTCAGATACCTCAAACTCAACCTGCCCCAAACTGCCATCAGCTACACAACCCCCTTCTGCCCTGAGACCTGTGACTTGCATCTCAGCGAACAGCATCTCTTTTACCACATTTGCTCAAGCCATAAACCTAGGATTCCTTCTATTCTTCCTCTTCCTTACTCCATACATCTCATCAAACAGGGCCCTATCGATTCTACCTCTCCAAAATCTATTAGATCTTCCCATTTTACTCCATCTCCTTTGGCACCTGCAGCATATAGATCTGCACCATTTCCTGCCTGGATCTGTAGCTGGGCTCCTTGCCCTAAGTTTGGGAGAATGACTTTTTGAAATTATAACTCAAACCTGCCAGTGTCCTTCTGCCTTAAAGCCATTGATGGCTCCCCTTTGCTCTCAGGATAAAAGCTAAAGCTTTTGGCATAGCTTACAAAGTCTGTATATTCTTGGACTCTATACTGCTTGGGTCTTATGGCTTTATCAAACTTTGTTTTCTGAATACCATCCTTCAGATACTCCTTTTTTTAAATTCTTAATCTATCCTCATGCTGTTTGTTGCCTTTTGCCTGGTTATACTTGCTCCTCCTTATATGTGGATGATGCCAATCAGCCTCCAATCTCCTTTAGTTAGGGCTTTGTTTAGGAATCCTTCTTTAACGTTTTAGCTCTAGGTGATCGTGCCTCCTATTCTCCCTCTACACTCCTGCATGTCATAACATTTATCTCTGAGTATAGAATTGTCTCTAAATTTAGCAGTTTCTATTTTTCACTCCCCCTCCTCCCCCCATAACTTGACAAATATACAATATTTAGTAGGTCGTTAATAAATGTTTTTGGGGGAAAAAACAAATGAATGACTGAATACAAGCTTCATCAATATTAGCAGACCCTGCTTCACAGAGTGAAACAAATAATATTATTCCTTCATTTCTGAATCCAGTGCTTGTAGAATCATATATAATTCAACAGAGAAAGAGGTTCAGGAAATGTTAGAGCTTTCAAGATTCTTAGATATCATCTTCATTTTATAGGTGAAATAACAAAGGTTCAGAAAGGGTACATCACTTTATTTTCATCCTGTAGGATGACTCCTGTAATGCTTGCTCAGCATCCTCTTTTCTCAAGCTTTAAAATTTTTGCCACTCTGAAATGTATGAAATAGTAACCCACTTTTTGAGCTTGTTTGTTTTAATATGTATTTCCCTGACTATTGAGTTGAACATATTTCTAGTATTTGTTGACCAACTGAGGTTTCTCTTTATTCAGTGCCTATTTGTGACATCATCCATTTTTTATTGGACCAGTTTTTTCTTACACATTTTAAGGAATTCTTTATATCTTCTGCATACTAATTCTTAGACATTTATATGGCTTGCAAATATCTGGTAAATTTGAAGGTATGGATAATCTGTGACCCAGAAACTCTCTCACACATGGCCAAAGAAACATTTAAGAGAATTGTTCTTGCGGTGCTATCTGTAAAGACACAAAATTGGAAATAGCCTAACTGTATACTCAGTAAATGAATGAATCATTAAATTACACTATATTCACATAATGGAAAAAGAAGCTTTAGTGAATGAACTGGCTCTATGTATTATCAACATAGATGATGTCAGAAAATATGCTAACTAAAAAAGCAAATAAATCAATACACACAGTATTCTGCATACAAAGTTTAATAATGCCACAGAATGATTCTAAATAATATTTGTAAAAACAGACATATAAGGTAAAAGCAAAAGACACAAGGCACAATAATGTTCTCTCCTAGGAAAGAAAAGAGGATAAAATTCGAGTATTCAACTGGTTTTGCAATACTTTTTTAAAAAAGATATTTGTGAAAAATATAGCAAAATTAGCATGTGTTCATTCTGAATTGTGAGTTATTATTCTCTGTATTGTTTGTGCATGCTTGAAATATTTCCTAAAGAAAAAGTAGTATGGCAACAAAGTAAGTCAAAACCTTCTTTCAGGGAGAAGTGTCAGAATATGCACATCTCTGACACCTGGAAAAACAGGAGGCATTTGAGGAACTTAGAGAAGCCAAGGATTCTAGCACTGGGAAAAGGTGCTAGTGAAGGGAGTTGTGGGGATGGGGTAGGGGGAAGGCAGATCAAGAAATACCTTGCTAGCTGACCCAGTTGGGAAGAGTCGTAAGCCTATGAGCATTGTAATTTCTAGAAGGAAAAATGAATCAGTAAGAATACTGTTTGACTAAATCTTTATAACCCATTTATATGAATAGATTATAGGATTTGAAAAAGAACTGAAAGGTTATCTAGTCCAACCCCTTCATTTCAATCATAGGAAAATGAGGGCCAGAAAAGTTAAAGTACAAAGAAAAAGGAGGACATTTTTACAAGATATTGGGATACAACTAATCCAGTCCTTCAATATATTTATACTGATTGACTTCTTAATTGATGTGACAACTAATTGTACAGTAGAGATAGTAGGTTTTTGAAAGAATGGTGCAGAAGATAGATTAATTTTAATTAAGAAGCATGGATATTGTTTTGATTAGTGGGACATAATAATGTAAGCTTTTGGATATCAAACAAGTAACACCAAATGGGCAGCTGCTGGTGATATGAATATTTAGAATGGAGAGACACAGAACATAGTGACATTGCTGTTAAATGGCCTCACAGTTGTGGACAGATGGGTCCTGTTTGTTGGCTGATCAATACCACGCTGGATCCCTCTGGGCTTTTATTTGGCTCCAGTAAAGAGTATCTTGTTAGGTATCCCAAGGCCAAGAGAACTGTGAGGGCCTTCTGTGAAGATCTACAAAAGGTGACCGACTTTGATCTTTCTTAGAGACTTTCTTCTAGCATGGGCCAGTTGTGAGACCTGGGAAGCACCAGAGAGGTCCATCTTTGTCTTGCTGACATCTATCTGAGGCTCATTGCCAGGTCCAGCCCCAGGTCAAGGTAAAGGAGGCAGCATGAACCACTCTGTCCAGATTAACTCTCTAGCATCTTCCCTATCATAATTGACCTTCCATTTGCCCCAGTTAGATATACTGGTCTATGGATACTAGAGGGGCTCGATGTCTCCTTCGACATGAACACAAGGTGCTGGTCAGAGAAGAGGTTCTTTTGAAGGTAACTCCAGGAGTATTTTTCATAGCATATCAATACTATGATCAATACTATGATGAATCAGACTAGCTAATTTCATTTTAAAAGAAAGAGAGAGCTTTTTCCTAAAGGGGTGAGTTGCAAGAGTGGCAGGTTTCAGCATGTTGATGATAGCGTAAGCCACATGAAAAACATCATAGCCTTAAACTTCTCTTGACAAACTCTTACTCAGACAGCTTCAGACATCTTTAGGTTAGGTTAGGTCCTTCTATATTACGTGTTCTCAGAACTCTGCATTTTCCTTTGTAGTGCTTATCAATATTTTAATTACTCATTTGAGAGATACGTGTTTAATGTTAGCCTTTCAAGGTAAACTAAACTCCATAAATATAGGAAGCACATCTCTTTTACTGTCTGCAGTATCCTGGAGCCCCAGCCTGGTGTCTAGTTTATAGTAGGCACTCAACACATGCTCATTGAACGTATAAGCGATTAAATGAGTGAATAAATGAGTGTAAAAAAAATGCGTGAATGAAGAACAAGTAAAATCAGTGGGTGGTGTTGGTTCAGCAGCAGGAACATGAATGAGGAGGGTAGTCTCACAGAGGCCAGCATGAGTGAGGCACCATCCCTCAAGTAATCAGCCTGAGGTGGGGCAGGAGGAGCACTTGTTTTAGGGACGGGAAGGAAAATCCATGGATAGTGGGGGTACTAAGAACCTGTTTCTGAGAATAAAGAAAATTAGTTATCCCTGGATGTATTCCAAAGTCAAATTTGACCTACTTCTTTATCTTTCCTGGACTGGTCACATCAGAATACTCTGGATGATTATTGCAATTTCACCCCACAACCTTAAGGGACAGTGATCTTTAAAGGAAGGCCATGAGGGTGTCTCTTTAAATATAGATTTAGTCATTATGGAGTTTGTAAGTTTTGGCCCTGGTAATCCTCAAAGTCTTAACACAATGGCTCTTTATAACTGGCATTGTCTTTTATGACTTAATTGAACTACCCATTTGTGAGATGACTCAGAACATAAAGGCATTACATAAATAAGAAATATTATTACTATACCATAACTATTTGATTCCAGGTGACTTGCCTTAAAGAATAGTGTATTCACTACCACTTTCCCATGACATTTAAATACTGGTTCATGAGATTCCCAGAACAGGAAATACAAAAAACCCCACAACATAAAATTCACTTGTCTATGTGATCCAGCTATTCCTGTGTTTATCTGATAGCTACATTAGTCAAAAATAGAGAAGTCTTTAAGATGGACAATATTTAGCTTTGGCAGTGGGTTGGGGAATAGAGGTGCAGATTTAATGGTGGTCATAAATGATCTTTACTTAAAACTGATACTTCAATTTATTTTCTGATTCACAATAAACTAAAAACATTGTGTTAATATTGCTTCTTTTGAACATGTCAAATGCATCTATGGGTTAAAGAGAAGTTATAATCAAGCTTGGTTTTGAAGTAACGTTTTCTGTAATTAGGAGTATCATTAGTATTTTTAAAAATATAACTTCCTTGGCCTCCTTTTGTTTAAACTGAATGTGGATAGCAACATGAAAGCTTTTTTTTTTTTTTTAGAATGAACAATGATTTTGTTTTTTAAATTAATAGACTTTATTTTTAAAAGCAATTTAGGTTTCCAGAAAAATTACCTTCTCTCTTCTTCCTCCCTATAGTTTCCCTTATTGTTAAGATCTTACATTACTGTGGTACATTTTTACAATTGACGAAACAATAGTGATATATCATTATTGACTTAAGTCCATAGTTTACATTAGATTTTGCTCTTTGTGTTATCCAGTTCTATGGGTTTTGACAAATGTATACACCATTATAGTAACATACAGAATAATTTCAGTACCCTAAAAATCTCCTATGCTCTATCTACTCATTCCTACTTCTATCCCCCAAACCCATCAATGATTTAATTTTATAAAAAGTAAAATCATATTCTTCTAAGAGCAATGTAGAATGCCAGAAACATGAGAAAAACTAAGGAACATGTATGATATTTTATTCTCATTCTTATTATTCCAAGCCCTGCTTTTGAGCAATACATTGATATATATGAATTTAATTAATTTCTCAGAAAGCTTACCGATTTATCTTTTCCCTCTATTTTTGTCTCTAATGTTGGACAACACCCTCTCCCCACAAAAAGGACATGTCTGGAATAAGAATAGAAATTTTATTCCTTTTTTCCCTCCCTCTTTTATTGAAGGTGAGAGGTACTAAATTATCAACTGAGGTTCATTTATGAGTACAAATACCTCTCATCCCCAAGTTGTCAAAATAACCACATGCCCTCATCAGTAGCACCATCTTCAGCATCATCATCAACATCATCAAGAACCTTTATTAAGCTCCTAAATGTGTGTGATGCTGTTGGGCTGGACCTCTCAGAAGGAATTATTTGACAGTCATTATCTGAACCCCTGAGACTTGCCCAGAGTTTTCTCTGCCTTCCAGAGGGAATGCTGAGATTAAGGAAACACTTCACTTGGAATTACCAGGCAACAGGATTAGAACCTTGGAATGGATCCCTTTTCCCTGACACTGCTGTCCTGTGTTATAGAATTAAAGTATGTGTAAAAGACGATACAGGCTGCATCTCTCCATTCTCAACCAAGAGACCAGGAATTTCTAAGATCTGTAGCAACTGAACTCCCTAAAGAATAGCTTTATTATATTACCTTCTTTAGCATTCAGAGAATCCAATATGTTCTCTGGAACATGACACTTAATTGTTTTTCTTATTAGTTCAAAAATAAAACTTGTTGAATACATTGCTATGGCTGCTCCTCTAATTAATAAAAAGATTGTGCTGCGTTTAGAAACAACTAACTCTTTTCATGTCCAAGTTACTTTTAGTAGCTATTATAAATTATTACCTTCCTCTACATAAGAGGTGTCTTATGACTAAGGACGAGACAGCCCCCATGATGCTCTTTAACAATGACTCTTATGTTTCTTTTGGTAAACTCATAATGTTAATTACACTCTGCAACAGATGGAGTGCCTTCCATCAAGGACCTCGATGCACCTCACAAATGTCATGAGTCATCAAAGCCCTTCTATAATGGAGGTAAGTATCCATGGCCACAATTTTATAGATAAAGAAGAACAGAGAAGCTAAGCATGTTTTTTTTTTTTTAAAGTGGTATATCTTATAGTGAAAAGATTAAGTCATCATTTAAAAAGGCAGAGATACTCAAATATTTATTGAATGAAACTCAATGAATATAAATGAGTGAACTAGCTCATCAACAAGATTCAGTTATGCTGGCAATGAACGCTTGGACCATATTAATTATTTGGAAATGTAATGAATAGATCAGAAGTTATCTACTGCTAATTAATCAATCTTTACAATGATTAATTTAGAAAATGGTAAGTTAACCATCATAATGGATAACAAATCCAGAAAATAGAAATGTAACATTGATATAGAAATACTGGAAATTAGAGCCAGAAAATTCCAAAGTTGGTTTAGTCAAGTACTTTCATATTTCAAATGAGAAAACTGAGATCCAGAGAGGTTAATAAGTGACTTGCATGAATCACTCAGCCTTTGAAACCTTCATTTAACTTCTTTATACTCCCTCCTGCTTCAGAAGGGTTTAATTTGTCTCAGTCAATGGTATCAGTAACTAGAATCTAGGCTCCTGACCTTAATTGATCCATCTTCTCACTAAATCCCTTTTTAAAAAGGTTCATGAGCATTTTTCTACACCCCAACTATCATAAAATCATATATTGTAAAATTTGTAAGTAGGTCACTATTGTTGATCTTTCTTTTTTAATCAGCCAAGAATCTGATATTCGGTGAGTTAAGGGCATTGCTCAAGTTTCCGTGGCATGTTACTGACAAACACAGGCCTAGTATTCCCATTGCCTCTCTTTTCACTCCTTCAGAATCTAGAACTTAAATCTGTCAACCAGGATCCCAATAACCAAAAACACCAATATAATTTTGTCTTGATTTTCTGAAACCCTCTTTTACTAAAGGCAAATGATAAATAAACAAACTCCTCTTAAGAATTTTAAAGTGAAAAAAAAGTCCATGGCATGTCATGAGGTCAGTAGTAATCAAGATTCCTCCCATCTATTTGATATCTTCTAAACCTGTGAATCTAGACAATTATGACTATCATTTATCAAAAGGAGGCTGAGATAGTTAGGACCCCAAAGTGCATACTGACTTTTCAGAGAGTGAACCATTTCCATCAAAGTTCCAAAGTTGTGTTTTTATTTATGATGAAAATTAGCAATCATAGGTAAAATGTTTGGGAACCCTGATTGAATACAATACACTGATTCTTAATCATCATTAATAATTAAAAATTTCTAGTATTTTTATGTATTTTGAGTTTGTATCATCCCATTCTAGTAAAATGCTGCTAAAGCAAGAACACGTCATTCCATTCTATAACCCTACATTTTAATTAATGGGGATCACCAAGTAAAACAGAAGTGAGTGAGTTTTCAGAATGGCTTTTTCTCTTATTTTACACAGTCTTCCTTCCTGTACAAGTTGTCATACAATTATATACTTTGGACCATCTACTCTGCTTTGTTTTTAGAAGAAAATAATTCTCAAAGGAGGCATCTATATAAAAAAAAATTTGCAATATAATAATATTTCCATTTGCATAATGTTTTTAAATAAAGCTGGTAAAGAACATGAGAAATTCTTGAGAACTCACTGAAGCTGGTGGAATAGACTGTTTCTATTATTGAGATGGGAAAAGTGAGGATTGGTGTCAGGAGGGCTAGCGAGAGGTGTGATCAAAGACTAGTTACAAGTCGTCAGCTGCTCCTGCTCTGTCCTCAACTTTGATGGCAGACATAGCACACCTAGGGAGGTTGTCCTGGGCTCTGCTTCTCCAAACCCTCACCTCTAGACTTATTTGCTGTTACCGAAATTGATTCTGCTGCCTTTTCACCTTGTTTCCTTGGCACGCATAAGCGCACCATATGAAAATGATTCCTTGCTATTATTTGTCTAGGAAATTTACCGTAGAACTCCCCTTTACTCCGTTTATCTCTCAGTGCATACTAGGGTCTTTGAAAGGTTGTAAATGGAATTTGTACTGTGGGTTGAATAGTGATAAGATAAGGAGAAGAACAAGTTTTTCCTTTCCTTTAGAGCCCCAAACTGGCCCTGTCAGCAGGACCATCAGTTCACAAAGGTAGGCCTAGTGGTCACCTCTACTCCCTGGGTCCCCATTAATACCTCATGACAACCTACAGGGATCACTTCAAGAAAGTTTGGAATTTCTAGTAAAACATTCAAGAAATCAGCTTCCTCGACTTTCATTTTATTAAAAGAAGTGTAAAATTGTAATATGCTGTTCTTTTTACCCTCCTTTTGAAGTATCATGCTGGGTTAGAAATGACATTTAGCACAAAAAGGAAAGCATTTCAAATTTCTTTAAAGAAATACATCAATATTCTATTTTGTTCCTGTATTTTATAAGTACAAATGCTTATTTCTATAGATGTTTCCTCTGGCAGGCTCTTTCCTTCCTTTCCTTGTCTAGGCTCTTAACTTCAATGTAAAAGAGGCAAGGGATCTACAGAAAAATATTCTAGGTTTGTATGTCAGTGAGGATTAGAAAGAAAACATTGAGATGGGAAAGTTGAGACTATGCACGTTTTCCTTTATTCCTTTCTAGAGCTGATTGACAGGTAAACCCTGAGGCACAGTTTCCATCGGTGTTTATCACACTTTATGCTCTTACATTTTCCATCATCCAAAAACATCTAAGTGTTTAATAGCAGCCGAAATGGAATCCTCAAAACATCTTTTCAAATTAAAAGGTCGCTTGCATTACCAGCCTCATTTGCTACAGAAAGAAATAAGGATGTTATGGTGTATTTCCTGAACCCCCAAACATTGGTAGTCTTACTCGTCGCTGAAAGTCCAGCTTCAAGTTCTTGCCCTAAGAATTTGAATTCCGGTCAGTTCAACAAATAGGTAAGGAGTATTCAACTATGTGCCATGAGCCAGGGTGGTTAAAAATTGTAGCATAGGTGGGAAAAGAGAATCAGAGTTAAATCAAGGCTAGTTTTCAAGCCACTGATTTTGGTTTTTAAAATTGCGATTGTTTAGAATTATATACTTTTTAATGTAATATGTTCTATAGTTGTGGGAAAAAAGTGTAGACACCAATGTGAAGCCTAGTATATATGCAGATATGAGAATGGAGTGAATAATTGGTAACTAAGTTATTTCAGACTGGAATAAAATTGAAATTTATTTCTATATAATAGAAATTTAAAACTTTATTTGCCAAAGTTCCTGAAAGTTACTATAACTTGTAAGAGTCATTGTAACAATGATAGTAACTGAATCTTTATCAAATGCAAAGCACGGTCCCAGTGCTGAGAGGACCCAAGGAGCTTCTTTGACCAGTGCTCAGAACTCGGTGCTAACATGGAAAGCGTGCTTACACAGTCATGACCTCTGTTTTACCGATAGCAAAAGTCTATGTCATTTTTCTGCATTATCCGATCAATAGCTTTGATTTATTTAGCCTCCTGCTTTCAGTAGAATCTATAGAACTCTCCCACTGACTATTTCACTGTATCTTTCTAGCAACCTTGAGATCGAAGCAATGCCGTTATTATTATCACCACTTCATAGACAACAAACTGAAGTTATTAAGAAGTTAAGTGAATTGTTCAAGGTCAAGAAAAGTCTGCTGACTGCCCCATTCATTTTCTTTTCACTAAACTCTCCCAAACAGGAACTCTTTGACCTTCCTAGCAAAAAATTGAAAGGCACTTGATAAATTTTTTTGGTAAAACTTTCTTAATTAAGATAATTTATTCTAATACCATTACATAGAAAAGAAGAAAAGAAAAATAAATCTCAACCCACTCTCCCAGTTTCTCATTCTAGGTAATTTTCTATGCCCATATAAAGTTTTTAAAATGAGATTGTATCACATCAACTGCTTTGTGTCCAATAAATGTAAAATGATTGTTGTCTTAACTGTTTGAATGAATTATAAAAGAATTTTACTCCTTCCTTGTGGCATGTATTCTGTGTCTTTTATCATTTATTCATTACATTTTTTATTTTCTAAATGAGATTTTGGTTGTTTGAAGTTTAGTTGTTTAGTTAACTGAACCCATATTTGTTTCACCTTTGTTTTTTTATCTCCTTAGCACTTAGCACTGTGCACCGAACAGAGTATTACTCAATAAACATTTGTTGAATAAATAAATGATTATTTCCACTGAGGAAAATAAAACATGAACACATCGGTGGCAGTACATTCCCAGCTTATTGAGCTCCACGATGGCTGTGGCTTGGTCTTTTCTAGTAGATGAGGTAACTGAAAGCCTCATTTCAAATTCTGGGCCTCATATTTCTAATGTCTCCCTCAGTAGCTACCTTGTACAAAGCACGGGTACTTTGTAAATGGCTGTGAGATGAAGGGAGCAAGAAAAGAAGGAAGGGGCATGAAAGTAGCTTTTACGAATGCTTAGCAGTTGTTGCATGCTCTCTGAAGGCCAGAAACTGCTCTGAAAGCTTTACTTGAAGCATGTCTTGTCTCCTTTTAACAATTCTATGAGGTGGATCTAATTAGTATCCTCATTTAACAAAGCCAGAAACACAGAGTAAGTCATTTGAGAATAAGACATTGATCACTGGTAAATGTTAAAAACAGGATTTAAACCCAATGTTCTTTCCCTGAGTTGTTCTACTACTCGGTATAACCACAGGGAGTTTCAGTATATCTCAAGAGGAAAGAAGCAAAGAAGAAAAGAAGAAAAGAATGGTTACCGACAGAGCACCATGACAGCTAATGCATGACAGTGCAGAAAGCACTTGAGAAAAGTCTGAAAATTTTATATCCCAAGGATAATTTTTCCTGATTCATTTTACTTCATCTACTGTTTCTGGACTCACTATTCTACTCTGATAAATTGGTATGAAAAAATGCTCGATGTCACTAATCATCAAATAAATGCATATTAAAACTACAGTGAGATATCACCTCAACCTGGGGGGTTGGGGTGGGGGACAGAGCTCCATCTATTGATTAGCAACACCACTTCTTACCTCACCCATGGAAGTCAACCTAATACACAATGTTAGGAACACAATTACCACACCACCACTGCGCACACACACACACCCCCATATCATTTATTGAGTATTATTATTTGCCAGGCAATTGGAAGTTATTTCCATTAACTGTAATGACAATCCTGTCAGTAGTAGTTAACAGTAGACACTGACTCAAGACAGCTGGGCTCAGAGTCTGAATCTGCCTATTTCTAGGTGTGTGGCATTGGGCAACTTAATCTTCCTTGGGCCTTTATCTTCCCATCTGTAAAACAGGGAAAATAATAACATCTATAATAACTTCTATCTCATTGGGTTGATGTGAGGATTAAATAAGTCAGTGTTTACAAAGAGCTTAGAAAAATGCTTGGCATATAATATTAAAAAGGCAAAGAATGGACAAGGAAGCTAAAGCTCACAAAAATTTGCTATAGAACTCCTCAAAAGGCGAAGTCAGGAGCAGAGCACAAACTCTCTGACCCTTAGCGCTCTTGCTCTTAAGCACCAAGCCATACAGCTTCTTAATAAATGACTGTGAAGTGGAAATACAACCTAAACAGGAGTCCCCAACCCCCATCCAATCTATGGCCTGTTAGGAACTGGGTCGCACAGCAGGAGGTGAGCAGCAGGTGGGTGAGCGGGAGCTTCATCTGTATTTGCGGCCACTCCCTAGCACTATTATTACTGTCTCAGCTCCACTTCAGGTCATCAGGCATTAGATTCTCATAGGAGCACAGGTCCCTGGTGCCAACAAGGTTGGGGACCACTTGAAAAGAATTGAGGACGTATATTTGGATTCTTATTTACGGCTGATGATTTGCTATTTGAATTAAATCAAGTTTAACCTTTCCATCTTATCTTTTCCATTCTTATCTTGGATTCCTATTTATTTCCTGATCCCTTAGCTTTATCTAATTGTTGCTCCAAGAAATTTCATAAAAAATAGCAATTATTCCACTAGGTTATGATAATCATGGAGCATTTCTTTTTTTTTATTTTCCTTGTAATTTTGAAGCCATTCCAAAGCATCTCCTTGTTATTGCTCGAAAATTTCTCATTTCAAGGTTCTGTCTCGAGCCAATTGTTAAAATCACTGTTTATTCCTGATATAAAGGCCTGCAGTGGTAATGAGAATCTGATCATTATGTTGGAGCCACTAAAAAGAATGTGCATGGAGCTCATAAAGAAAAAATTTGATATTTACCTAGGAATTGAATTAGCACCAACTGCTGAGGCAATCCCTTCAGACTCATTAGAAGAGTTTAGAATTTAGGTTGTAGGGTGGAACCCAATGTTTTGGCTTGACTGATAATTCTTAACTGAGAAAGGTAAATACACTAAAGGTAAGGGAAAATACTAGCAGAAAGTTCTAAGCATCAGTAATCCTAAAATGAAGATGTATAAGAGAGTCAGAGGAAGGTCAGCAGCTTACGGTATCTTTTCCTCCCTAAGTCAACATATTAGAAGTGTAGTCGCAAATTAATGATATGTAAAATGGGATAAAATATTGATTTGAGGGAATTATTAGAGATTTATTACACCATTTAAAGTATGGTTGGATTGCAGTATATTTTACATGGGATTTACAAAATTTGTTAAGCACCAAGGGAGAAACAAAGATAATTAAAATGTTGGGAAATAGAATAGATGAAGAAAAATTAAAGGACTGTGGGGAATTTAATCTGGGAGAAAAAAGCAATTAGGGATAACTTAAGTGTTTTCAAGTCTATGGAATGTTATTTATTAAAGAACAAGTATTTGTTCTCTTTTTCAATGGAGATCAGAAATAAGTTGCTGCAAGAAAGCTTATGTTTACACACAAGAAAGAACTTCTTGATTAAACTCTAGAACTTACTAGGGAGGAAAATTGTAGGCCTTTGCTTTAGGAAATTTTTAAGAATTGAAAAGGTAAGCCCTAGTAATCTGATGTGGTGTTGGGTTGAAGCAGAAGGCTTAACCGGAATTTCTTTAGGTCTCACCAGCACTTAAAAGCCATGATTGCATAAATAAGAATTTGTTCACAAAGCAGGAAGAAACGCAGACAGAACAATCAGGCACGACCCATTTAGCAATGCAGTTGCTATTCCTGAGCAATGATTTTGGAAATCTCTGATTCGAAGCAGACTTATAATGTCATAGCCAAAACCTTGTGAACACCTTGAAAGGTTCTGATTAGGCATTCACTTTTTTTAGCCTTACAGATAAGGTTGACTTGAGTAGCAAAGGACATACTTATCCATTTCCATTTGTGTAGAAACTTGTAGATTTTTTTTGTGTGTGTGTTGTGTATGTGTATATATCTAAAAAATAATTCATTTATAATAAATACAGTATTTTAAAATTATACTGAGATGGACACAATTTAATTGGTTATCTTTTGGTAATTTTCTGATAGTGTATCTTAAATTGAATTAAAGCTGTTGTCAATATCTGGGTGTGATAGTAAGGTGTTCCCCAAGATTTTGGAAATAAGGTTGCTTTTTTTTCCCCTAAGTTATTTTTTCTGAGCATAAAAATTAAAAAACTTTTATACAGTAGATATGACTAGACATCTAAATATGGTGAATGGAGAGTTTGGGAACAACTGACACGTCAATCAAGGTAAACTGAAGGGTAATATCAGAAAGAACTAAGATTTGGTTGTAACTTTGTAACTCAGTATATGGAAACTTAAACATTTGCTTCCTACCCTATCTTAGAGAAAGCTTCTGTGGATATAATAAGGCTCATCTGCAATGGAAAATCAAAACAGGCCCAGTCACAGAAGCCAAAATTATCAGGGGAGACTTGGCAATATTCTCCTCTATTGACCAAGTGTCTCATGTGACCTAAGATCCAGTCCGTCCTCATGGTTTGATCCTTTCCATGCTTTCTGCATTGCTTGCCTACAGAAGAAAGTGTATTGATATGCCAATCTAATCATTCCAAATTTCCTGACAGTTAAATTTTTTATTGTAAATGACTTGTAAATCAGTCCTTGTAAGTTGAATTAGTGTAAATCTACCCAGAAGAATCTGTAGGTTTCATAGCCTGGTTTATTCATTAAGGTAAATGCAAACATGGGTTTTGAGCAATCTCGCTCTGCCTCTCCGTCTCTCTCTCTCTCTCTCTCTCTCTCTCTCTGACTCTCTCTGTCTCTTTCTGTCACCCTCTCTCTTTCTCTCTCTGTCTCCCTATTTCTCTCTCTGTCTCTCTGTTTCTGTCTATTTTTTTCTCTTTCTCTCTCTATCTCTTTCTCTTTCTGTTTCTGTCTCTGTCTCTCTCTGTCTCTGTCTCTCTCTTCTCTCCTTACTTGCCTTCCTCAAGATGAAACAAAACTATGATCTAAAAATATTTTCATTTGTGACTGTTCTCCAGCTTATATAGATGAGACCTCCCTTACTAGTCCTTCTAGGCAGAAGTGAGGCGACTAGGTCAAAACTGGGTGGAAGGAGGCGCTGAGAGGCTCTCAGGCTTTCTAGCAAGTAGGATAATTCTCATGCCAGAACTGTGGTGTGATAGGTGACTCACAAGTTCAGCAGTCACATTTATCAGACACTTTGTACCTCAATCATTTTGAAATATAACAGCCCTAATATTTATTTGGACACATAGTAGCAGTTTTCTGTATGCTTTCCAGTGCTTCAGTAGAATGGCTTTGTCTAAATGACTGGGAACTTACGATACCATAAATCATAAAGATATACATGTGTTGGTTTCTGATGGTAATAAATTTCCTGACTCTTGCACACAACTGGTGAATCTCGCTACCTCACTACCTCTGGTTGTGACCTTATCAGATTTCATAAGCAGGCTTTGGCTGGGGCGGTTTGTGAATGGCAGAGTTCCAAGGAAAACCAGGTGCTACAGGAAGTGAAATTGGTGATTCAGTCAGGTACATTCTTGCTTATGATTCAGGCTGACCCACTAACTAATCATTGTGAGTGGGCAACTCTACTCTCAGGGGCCCTTGTGAATAAGAGGTATAGTAAAGGTCTTAATCACTTTTGCTGACTAAAGAGCTTTCACAGAAATTGCTCTGCGCAATACCTTCAGAATTTCAAAATGAAAGAATCAATTCTATTGTGGCAATAAAAGTTATTGGTAATACCATTTTAGGTATGCTATATGCTCTACCTTCTAGCTTTCCTCAATATTGAAACATGGCATATGTTGTTAAGTACTCAAGGCATTTTGCTTCAGAGCTAGTTTTATACTTGGCAGTGAGTGTATTTTTTTTTTGAGTAATATATGTAAATAAGGTAACTTTTATTTCATTTATTTGTGCTCTCTTTAGGATTTAAAATGGACTACTAAATAGAAGGAAATAAATTAATAAATAAAAAAACTGAGGCGAGAAGAAAATATGAGTAAGAAAGTCAGGCAGGATAAGAATGAGGAAATATGTACACATGTATATATGTGCATATATATACATATTAAAATATTAGAAGCACATACCTAGTTAACCTATAAAATATAATTAAACACAATTCTAACAAAATATTCTTGCCTAATTCAGAGAAAAAGATTAATGATCAAGCTCTTGCTTTTTGCCACAAGATATATTTGGGTTTGCATCTCAATTTGTCATTTACTAGCTGTCACTTTTCACACATTACTGATGTCTATATGTGAAATGGACATAAGAATAGTATCTACCTGAAAGAGTTATTAATGAGTATTAAAGAAGATACCCATTGATGTGTTTAACCTGATGCTTGGTACGTAATAAAGTTTATCAAATGACAACTATTTTTATTATAATTGTTATCATATTAAGTCTCATTAATTTATGATTGAATGTAAGAGTTGCCAGTTGCCTTTTTTTTTCTTAACAGCTTTATTGATATCCAGCTACATTTTGAAAACATGGCCATGCCACCCTGAATGTGCCCGATCTTGTCCAATAGCTGAAGCTAAGCAGGGTCAGGCCTGGTTGGGATGGGAGACTCATCCTAGGAATATCAGGTGCTATAGGCATTAAAATAAAATAAAATAAAATAAAATAAAATAAAATAAAATAAAAACATGTGTTCTTTTGAAGATTGGAGGAGGCATGAGTTCAGCAGGCCAGGAAGCATATGCCATTATTCATGTCCATTTCTTCCCTAGCCTCATGCTGGACCTCTCAGTGACACCCCTGAGCTGCTTCCAGGTCTATGACCAGGGTCTTGCTATATTTCAGGCCTGCTGTACCCTCATCACTATGAACTTTTCAGGAGCATATCTGTGTCTCCTAAAGGTTTTGATGCTTAAGGCAGGGATCAGTTAATAATATATTCATTAATATTATAAGCAACGTAAGCTTGTAGAGGCTGTAGTTTTCTGGTTTATCTTCACTCAGAGGTGAAGGTCTGTCTGTCCTGGCTGCCCCTCATTGTCCAGCGCCCAGAGAGCATGGAATTTTCCCAGGGTTTAGGCAAAGACTTGTACAACCATCAGGGGTCCTCACCTAATCTCTCTGTCTATTCTTCTTTGCTGAGGAACCGTCCCTAATTCACTGCCACAGGCACAACCACCTACTTACTTAGAGTGAAACTTTGATCCTGAAATGTAAGAGTCATTGTAATGAAGCTGAAGCTGCCTTGGGCAGGATCGTGGCTCACTATGCACTTGGGGAAATGAAAATCTGCCAAGGAAGGTACAACCGAACTGCGTGATAAGCTCATTGGATAACCAAGGAGGTCAGTAGCTGGTTGTGGGAAAGGAGGGAGGACACTTTACCGTCCTTTCTAAAACTATTTATGACATCAGAAAAAAAATTAAAGTCTAAGTACTATTTATTTCTTGAGGGCATCTACTATAAGAAAAGAAATTACCCTTCAAAAGTATCTTTTTCAGGCACTCCATATTTTCCTTCTAACATTTCTTCTTGAAATATAGTGATTTAAATTTACATATGATTTAGGTTAATTCAAAACTAGCATATCTTTCCATCTGAGAATAGGGCAGCCATATTTGAGGTGACAAGCTTACTGTTCACATGCTAGAAATGAGACTGTCAAACAGTGCTTTGTATTTCTCTACAGCATCTTCTGTGAACCTTTGCCCTTAATAGATTTTCAATTAGGTAGAGTAGTTGAATTGCTAAAATAACATTTCTGTACTGGATGTATTTGTCCCAGTAAATTCTTAACTGAGTAAATTCAGATCTTATATTTCAAACCTTTTCTATGGTCTCCGAACTTGTTCTCTTCTCAAATTACTACATATGATTACTTTTGGTGGGCTCTGGAGTCAGGGTGTCAAAGCCCAGTTCAAGCACTGACTAGCTGTGTAACTCGAAGCTGGTTATCTCATCTTTTTAATGCTAAATTTTCCTGTCTGCAAGCTGAGTATTAATAATAAGGTTGTGAGTATTAATACCTGTCAATTGCTCAGTGTACTGCCTGACATACACAATTTATGTTAGCTACTACTATTATTACAGTTACCATTTCAGTGTTGAATGTTAACTCCCAAAGCGATTAATCTGAAGGATATAAGTGCATAATTTACAGAAGAAAAAGTTTAAAAGGCACATACACTTATGAAAAAATGTTCAGATTCACTACAACCCAAATAAATGCAAATTAAAAAACATCGTTAGATAATTTTTACCATGGAATTGGAAAAAATTATTAAAAATGACAAACTTCTCTTTGGGCAAAAGGACAGTTAAACAAGCAGGTACTCTTGGACTTAAGAGTGAGACCATAAATTGGCATAAACTCCTGGGAATGAAACTTAATATGCGTTAATGTCCCCATATTTGGATGTGTCCCTTAAGGAGATAGTCAGTGAAGCTGTCAAAGGTTTTTATTAAAGAATTATATGTAATAATGATAAACATGAAATGACTATGTAAAATGGTAAAATCTGCCAGTAGAATATTATGAATTTTAAAAATAATATTCTCAAAGAAAACTTAAAGAAAAATACTCCTATGATATGACTGAATAATATCTGATAAAACTGAATAGAGTATATGATCTCACTTTGTTATTAACATATACATTATGTACATGTATCTGTGATGTTCTTAAACGTCTACACCTGGATGGCCAAGAGGCATTTAAACTTGACTTGTCTATATCGAAATTTTAAATTCCTAGCTGCCAACCTCTGAATCTATTCCTCCTCTAGGATTACTAATCTCAGTGAGGGGAAATTCCATCCATATAGTTGTTCAGGTCAAATATCTGGGATCTTTCCTGACCTTGTCTCTTTCCCTCATACTCACAGCCAATCACATAGTAAAGCCATTCACCTCTCCTTTTAAGCGATCCAAAATCTGACCACTTCCCACCATCTCCAACTGCTAATTCTCTGGCTTGAGCCTCCATTACGTCCTGGCTAGATCACTGCAGAAGTCTCTTAACTGGGGTCCTTGTGTCGGCCCTTCCTCCCTCCGTGCTCTTTTCTCAGAGGGAGCCTTTAAACTATGTTCAACATTGTCATTCCTCGGCTCAAAGCCTCCGAAATAAAAGCCAGATCTATGTATTGGCCTGCAAAGTCCTTTGTGACTTGTGTTTCTCCTCTCTCTGAATTCTTTCTTCTGCCACTCTTCTCAAACTGTTGGTTTCAGCCAAATTAGCCCCTTGTGCTCTTAACATCCACCAAACATCTTCCCTTTCCACTTATCCCCACCAGGAACTGCTGGTGCCATCATTTCCTTTAGAGCCTTTCCTAGATGTCATCTCTTCATGTTAAAAGACATGCCAGGCTTACCCAATATTTCCTCTCCTTACCCTCTCAATTCCTCTCCCTACCCTCTTTTAAAACAGAGCTACCACCAAATGACATTCATACTTTCTTTGTTCACATTCTCTCTCCCATAGAATGTAAGTCATTTGAGGGGTGGTGACATTCCTTTATGCTCACAAATAGATCTCTATTACTTAGAACAGTGTCTGGCTTATTTGTGGAATAAATAAACAAATAGACAAATAAATAGTATATCTTTAGATAAATTAAGTGCTTTTAATTTTCTTATTTATACCCTTCTGAACTTAAATTTTCAAAAATTAAATTTTAACTTTTATTATCAGAAAAAGCCTGCTATCAATATTATTATTATTATTAATTATTATTATTATTATTATTATTATTATTATTTTATTTAACTTGCTAACTGAAAGGCTAACTGAATATATGACTCATTCAGCCTTTTCTGTATTTTTTCTTGGATAGCTCACTCTGAAGTCCAAATCAATTTAATGAAGTTCTTTGTCTTTTTTCAACTCTCATTTCTCTTTTTCATGGCATTATTGAAAATATCATCTTTTCTGCTCTTTCTAAATCTGAATTAGTATTAGATTGTTGGGTTAAGTCCTTGCCCATTCTTTAAACTTATAATAACTAATACTAGTACTTTAATTATTTGCTATTTGAACCTTTAAATTTCTGTCTTCTTTCTCCACCTCTAACACAGCAAGTCCTCTTTTGAGGCCAGTACACATTGAAAGGACATTAGGACAGCCCAGGTTCTGAGAACATGACTGAGTCATTTCATGTACACTATATCTTTTCTTCTTCAGAATAACCCTCTCTAGCACCTATTATTGTTCCATGTGATTAGGAAACTGAGGCTCTGGGAGCTTAATAAACTCACTGGAGCGCACACAGCTAAGAAGTGGCAGAGAGCACATCTACTTGATGCCAAAGCCCACATCTTTACTTTTCACAGCACTCTACATAGAACCCTCGGTTCTACGACTTGTTTATTTACTGTTACATTTACACACACACCCCCTTCAGAAAGAGTTTGAAGAAGATAATGCTATTGGTATTATTACTAGGCTCTGGCTTCTGCCTCCACATGGCCTAAGCCCAGGCGGTTAGGGAGGCGGCGTGGGCCAGAGTTATACTGTCACTGCAACCCATCCTCTTAGCATCCACTACCTCAAGGGGGCAAACTTGGGATGAGTCTACTGGGGACATCGTGGGGGGCATTTGCGGTAGGGTGAGTCCAGGCTTAGTTTGATGAGATTCATTTGTCCTTTGGTGATTATTTGTTGGAAAATTAATTTTTTTCCTTTGATATACATATTTTTAAATGTTAAGTATAACCTTATTCAATCTTCTTTTTGGAGAAAATTTTCATTCATTTTTAAGAAGGAAAGAGAATGATAACTAACAGCCGTGGAATAGCACCTTAATTGTAATATCTTGTTTAATCTTCTCAAATCCCTTTGAAATAGGTCTCATTATCTTTTTTTTTTTTTTAACAGATGAAGAAATTTGGGTGGAAGAAAATTAGGTAATTTGCACAGCAGGGTCCTAATGTAATTGAACTTTAAAGTCTGTTTTCTTTCTACCGTTCTATGTACTCATTCTGCTTCTACATATGTAAATATTAAGATATGTTGGGCCACGTTTCCAACAACCAGGGTCTTTTTAAAAAAGAAGCACATAGAGAAGAGTTTTAGAATTCGCGACTGCGGAGGAAAATGGCAATATTTCTAGCAAGCAGAGAAATGCAGACTGACTTACCGGGCGGCGCAGGAGGGCTGAGCATGGGCGCGCTACCGATGCCTCTATCTGTGACTTCCTTTGTGATTTGAAATGTGTCTCTACGTGTTTGCTTGTAACATCAAGATGTTGATATTTCTCACCAAAATTCACATTAGCGAGCCGCTTTGGTGTATAAACATCTGCGTAAGAAAGTTTAAATATTGACTTGTCTGGGGGCAACATGGGGTTAACGAAATGGCTTTCTGAGCTCCTTTTCTCATTTTGACTGATGTCATTCGACTGCTAAACTTATCTAGAATAAGATCTTCTAAAGTTGCTTGCACTTGGTGAGAATCAGGTTCATCTCTGTTGGTATTTAAGGGGCTGCAGATGTAAACTAGTTCCACCAGTGTCGGGAAAACGTGAGTCATCTCAACTCTTATGTTATCTGACCCTGAATGGAGAAGGGCAACGTTCACATAGAAACCATGTCATTTGTCACGTTAAGAACAGACTGATCTTGTTCTAATGCTCTTGGAGAATTCCAGATACCCTTATAGAAAGAGAAATTTCCAGAAATTAATAAAGAAGTTCATCCTTAAGGAATGTGACCAATACATCCGAGATGAGTGACTCAAAACACGAGAAGGAAAAACCTGTAGTTTCAACATATAAACAATTTTGAGTTACTTGAAATTAAAAAAAAAATCATAAGAACTTACTGTTTTCCTATTTACAATATATGAAAATTTCTTTATTTCACAGATTTAAAGAAACACCAACCATTGGAAAGAAAGAAAAAATTTAGCCCCTAAAGGTTAATAGCTTAGTATTGTTATCTCATTAAAAAGGGCAAATACTTGATACAATTATTTGCATATTTACCTTAATTTTATAAGAAAATCTTTTCATGTACACATTTCCCTGAGTGCTTTGTGCCACTCCCAGGCGTGTGTGTGTGTGTGTGTGTGTGTGTGTGTGTGTGTGTGTGTGACTAAGTCTGCAGGCTTGTGGGGACAAGTGCATGCATAGATAAGAGCCAGACCTTCAGGGATGTTAGATGTGTTGAATATTGGAAATAGACAATGTTCCCTGTTTGATGACCTTTGCCAAACTGCAAAAAGTGCAAATTGGCAAAGCGACTTTTATCATTCAATCAGTTTTGGCGATGGAAAAGGTAACTAGTCAAATCTCTTCTTATATAAGAGGGGCAGTCTGAGGATTTTCTTACAGAATACATCTTTCCTTTCACAAGTATACACTCAAGAGATTGTTTTTCCCACTACAGTGGAGTCTGCAGTTCTCAACACTTATTGCTTAGCACGTAGTTTTGTTAAATACATATTAAAATGACTGAATAGGTGAATGAACAAAAAAATAAATTAATAAATGAATGAATAGATGAGTAAATGATAGAATGAGTTTCAGAGAGATTGTGTAAGCACATACCAGGAAAAGAAACCCAGATGTTTCTTTTTTTTTTTCTATTCGGTAGTCCCACTTAGATGAGTTAATCAATTTCTTATTCTCTTTTAATCCTCAAACCCTATTCCTGGAAACACCACTTATTCCTAGCTGAACTAGGTCCTTTCCTTTTCCATTTTAACCTCTTTCTCAAAGCTTTACTGAGTAATTGGGAAAAAAAAGAGATTTCTTCCTCAACTCCATTTTGTCTGAGCATGCAGCAACATATGAGTCACTCTTCACTTCTAAGACACAATAGAGCTTTCCATGGTTTGTATTTGCTATAAATATTTACTGCCCTGATCTCCAATTTACTTAGTATTAACACAGTTGTCTGGGTAGCCTCAGAGCTTTGATAAACTTATACTAGTCTCAGTGTTTGTTTAAGATCTTAAGCTACTTTAGGTTCTAAATTTGGTAAATATGGGATCTATTCCAATTAAGGTTCCTGACAAAGTTAAAAACATTATGTCTTTTTTTTTTTTATGGAATGTTAGGTTTGTTGTAGAGAATGTTTGTCTTTCTATCCATTTATCTACTTATCTTCAAATATTGCTAATGATCATATGGGTAGAAGATATTATCCCCCCCTTTTTTTTTCAGTCAAGAAAGCTGAGACTCCAGTGGACTGACTTTTAAAAAGTATTAGATCCAGGATTCAAATTGAGATAGGTCTGATTCTTCAGATCAAGTTCTTCCCATGACACTATGGACTTGCTTCTTCCCACCCCATAATCGTGGAAGCTATTTAAAGGCACGGGGCCCATTAAGAACTGACCACTGTGTGCCCACTAAGGCAGCAACTTCTGCTCCATTACCCCTTACAGGCCTATAGATCCTGGGAAGACAAAGAGAACATGAGAGAACATGATATAGAAAGCTTTTCTCTTGCCACATCTCTCAGACCAGTTTATAGTGTCACTAAATGGTGCTAAAGAGATATGACCTCTTCACAATCTCAGAATCAAGACTTATTAATCTCCCTACCATATCTCTGGGGCCACTTTATTATTTTTTTAAATTGAGTTCAGAATGCTACATTGATGTAGGAAGGTCAGGGCAATTGATGAGTTATATCTTAAAAGGAATTTATATATTCTTTAACATTGCTGCTATAAACATATTCTGACAGTTCACCCTTTTCATAGCAATCATTCACTTAGTATCCATCGAAATATTACCTTTGTTTTGAATTAGTAGACATACAGTAAGTGTCTATTTTGTGGGATTTACTCTAAAAGGTGCCAGAAGGATATAAATACACATATTGATACCACTGTCAAGACGTGTAACTCTTTGCAAACTCATCTGAGATCAACATTAGAAATTTGTTTCTTCATTCATTCATTCATTCCATCAACAAACATTTATTAAGCTCTACTATGTGGAAGACATGAAATATTAGAATAAAGGACAGGCTGATAATTAACCTAAAGGACGTACAGATAAAGAAGTTCAGAAGAGACAGAAATTACAGAGAAGAGAACAGGGAAGGTTTCATGGTGGATGTGACATTTGTATTGGACCTTGAGGACTTTAGGAAGGGAAAGCACCTCAAATAGAAAAGTTTATACAAATATAGGAGATGAGGCCAAATTATAACAGGGGAAAGCAAGCAGGACAGTTTAAATGGAAGGAATCTGTAGAAGTGGCAGATAAGGCTAGAGAGGGTCAAACTTCTGGAAGACAGGGATCACGTCTGACAAGACTGTTCTGTGAGGGCTCAGTGTACACTTGGAATGATGCTCAGGCATCACAAGAGTAAATCAATATGCCAGAGGATACATTTGTGGAGGACTTGGAGGTGATGTTGAATGCAGTGAAATGATGGAAGAGGACAAGAATACTCAGTAGGAAAGGTGGACCATTGGGAAGAGAATGGAAACCCCACATTCCTCCTATACCACATTATTGGTGAAAGACAATCCTACTTCTTAAGGAATATAGCATCAAAGATGGTATTAGGCACAGGGGAGATCATGGAATTGATAATGAAGTAGATTTAATAGTCAGTTAACTTAATTAAAGAAGGCAACAAATTTAATGAGAGTGATCAGGCTTCTTTCAAACAAAAGAAGACCCAATTAAAGACAAGTAAAACTGGTTACAAGGAAACAACCTAAGATGTATAATTAACCCGTAGGACTTAATGTCATAAGATAGAATTAATGGCTAGTATTAATTTATGTACGACTGTGAGATTTAAAATGCATTTGGCACTTACATAAATAAGCAATGTTATTAGTATCTAATATCTACAGAGATAAGTATTATCATTTGTTAACTTTACTTAAGATGCTGAAATATATATTCTATTATTTGACCTCATGATAAAGTTCAATGCATATAAGAAAATTATATTATATGGTCTTGAGTTTACTAGGAGCCATGTGAATACTACAGTATAATACCATTGAAATAAATAGAATCAACATAACAATTTATGTTTTTACTTCCAGGATGATTGTTCTTTTTCAGAATTTCCATTAATATTTTTAGTTGGTTTTCAATGTTCTTTTGATGGCTTCCATTACTGACCTAGGGAGTTTATTCTTTAAAATAATAGTTGTTACTGTCTAGCAATTTTTCTTTACTCATAGGCCTCATCTTTACTTCTCTGTCCATGAACTGACTCTCGCATTCAGGTGCATATTCTTCCAAAAATGCAGAAGTCCTTACTCAAGACTTATGTACATTGATTTCCTTTCTCCTACTATCAGTTGTAATTCCATATTTTGGGGTCCCTTTTTCCTGGACTCCCTTCTAATATTTATTCATTAGTTTTTTTAAAATGTATTTATTAGTTTTTTAAATTTTATTTTTTAATTACAGTTGACATGCAACTGCATATTAATTTCAGCTATACAACGAAGTGATTAGACAGTTATATACCTTGCAAACTGATAACTCTAGTACCCATACATTTGGTACTATACATTGCTATAACATTATTGACTATATTCCCTGTGCTGTACTTTACATCCCCATGATTGTTTTTATAACTGGCAGTTTGTACTCCGTAACCCCTTCCACCTTTTTCACACATTGTCTCTAGCTCCCTCCCATTTAGCAAGCATCAATTTGTTCTCTGTATCCATGAGTGTGTTTCTGTTTTGTTTGTTTAATTATTTTGTTCTTTTTAGATTCCACACATAAGTAAAATCACATGGTATTTGTCTTTCTCTGACTTTTTTCTCTTAGCATAATACCCTCAAAGTCCAGTCATGTTGTTACAAATGGCAAGATTTCATTTTTTTATGGCTGAGTAATATTCCAGTGCATATATTATTTATTAGTTTGACAGATGTTTTTCAAATGCCTATTTAACACATTGATAGGCAGTTGGAAATGGTGGAGAGGGATGGCTTTGGAATCTATCCATCTGATGAGTCAAAGTTTGGATCCTGACTGTGATATGTAACAGTCGTGTGACCTTGAACAAGTTTTTAATCAGCTTGAGACTCAGCCTTCATTTGTGAGAATTCAAGACCGTGTCTGTCTGGTGCCAGGTGTACAGTGGATACTCAAGGAAGGGTAGCCATTTAGATATTTTTCTTACTCTGTTGGCAAATGCCCTGGGCTATTTTAGTTTTGCACTACTGTGTCCTAGGAGAGAACTCAAAGGAAAGTGTCTTTTAGCTCTTCATTTTTGCTGCTGCTTCTTATTTTCTATATAATTGACTTCTGCCATCTCATTTGATGCTAAACTAGACTCTGCATCTCTTTGCTTTCTCCCAGTGCTCCAGCTTGTTCTCCAGCATGTGGTATATTTGCATCGGCTGACTAGGCTACATGGAGGCTACACCTCTGCTTCCTCAGAGACTTCACCTTGATGCAGACAGCATTCCTTTGTCCTTTCTTCTAGATTTATAGGTTCTCAGAATGATAGGGCAGCTAAAACTTTACTTCATAAAATAATTTTGTTTCTGATTTATAGGAAGAAAATTATTTCAAAAGAAAGCTTTCTTCTAGTGTAAATGTTCTAAAAAGCATGAATGGTATTTTTCAAGTAATAGAAAAATTTTTATTTGTTTGCTTTGTTACTGGTTGCAAAATATACAAAATATTATGAAACCACAACATAACATAAAATGTACCTGTTTGTTTCCTTGTTGCTAGCTTATCTTTTTAGCTTGGCTGTTGTTTCAGCTTTGAGTTGCTTTAGAAGTCTGTTGAATAGATAGTGCAGGTAGATTTTAAAAGGAGAGAATACTCCCAGGACAAAAATGAGAAACAGAGAGAATGGAACAAGCTTCAGGTTGTCATGGGGCTAGGAATCAGTGAGTCTATGAGTTTTACTGAGAGGTCAGAGTTTGCAAAGTGTAGGAACTGCAACAAGCCTGGCATCCAATGCCTGGTGTAGGGCATTAACTCAGTAAATATCCGCTGATTGACAGCAGCTACTTGTCCTTCTCCACTTCTCTGTATAAGAGAGACCTGTTTCTCCTGCTCCCTTTATTCTCACCTCATAAGGCAAGAACTTTTAACTCTTGGAACTATTGGAGAGAAAGCTTCCACATTTCCTTTCATCCATTCCCCTTCAAAACCACAGGAGCAATAGGCTGAGGTAGAGAGAGAAGACTTCGCAGGTGTAGCTCAGCTGCCCCAGGCCGCCCTCTTTTTCAGTCTGGTCTCTGTGGAAGATGGGCACATACCTGTCCTACTTCTAACCCTCCCATGCAAAGCACACCCTGCTCAAGGCCCAGCACCTCCTACCTAAAGAAAGGGCAGAAGCCCATCTGGCCTTGGGCCCTGATGGGTGTATTCTTTCAGCAGACTTAGACATGCTGCTTCACAGATTCTCCCCATGGGGGATTCTCGGTCTAGGTTTGGGGGAAATTTGAAGGAAGACTCTTTAAACTAACTGAAAAGCCAAATCTTTTCCAGTCCAGGCATACGACTAACATACAAACTATTTGGATTTCTATCTGGCCTTTGAGTGTAAAAACAATGGGTTTCGGTCTCAGAGGGGTTAGGGGATGAGGTTTGCTTAATGACCTTCTTTGCAAAATGCAAACCTTCGGACCTCTTTGTCCTGTGGCCAATTCACTGGGAGAGTTTGAGAAGTAAGCCTGAGGGCTAATTTGTATAAACAACAACAACTCTTAGATCAAGGCTTTGGGCTTAGCAGAGGTGGGTGGTGTGGGTCCTTATTAAAATACACTGTTCATTGGTGTTTTAAAGGTAAAATTTTAACTTTACTAGGTTGTTTATTGAATACAATTACACACATGCATGAAATCTAAAGTATGGTGCAGTTGTATGAGGCCTGTGAGATGCATAGCCACCCAGTGCTTCGCTACCTTTCCCTCCACTGGAAGCCACTTTCCAACTCACATAACTGGTTCTTTTGGTATTTACCTCCAAATGTATTTTTATTTTTTTCTGTCTAGATTTTGAAGTTGTAGACACTACTGATTTACTTAGGCTTTATTTATAAATTCACCAATTTGGAAAATAAGGATTTAGGTCTCTTTCATACCCCATTTTCCTCACAACAACCTTCTCATGTCCCATCCTCCTAACATACAGTCACGTGCTGCATAATAATGTTTTGGTCAGTGGTGGACTGTGTATGTGACCATAGTCTCATAAGATCATAAGAGAGGTGAAGACCCCCTGTCATTGCCTAGTGATGTCATAGCCATCATAAGGTCGTAGCACAATGCATTATTCACGTGTTCATGGTGATGCTGGTATAAATGAAGCTGCTACGCTGCCAGTCATAGAAAAGTATGGTGCATGCAATATGTACAGTACATAATACTTGCTAATGATAATAAGTGATTATATTACTAGTTTATGTATTTACTATACTATATTTTTATCATTATTTTAGAGGGTGCTCTACTTATTAAAAAAATTGCTGTAAAACAGTAGGCTGTGTTAGGCCAGCCAGAGCCTTATACATCTCACCTTTACCATGTATCTCAATTGCATTATTTTCTCTTGTGCTTGATTTAATCTCATGTCATTTCATACAGTAACATGCTATATACAGTTTGTATCCTGGAAGCAATAGGCTGTACCATCTAGCCTAGGTGTGTAGTATGCCGTACCATCTAGGTTTGTGAAAGTGCCCTCTATGATGTTGACACAACAACAAAATTGCTTAATGATGCAATTCTCAGGAAATCCCCATCATTAAGTGGTGCGTGAGCTAGTTATACTGTAACACTGGTTAGTTCAATCTTCAGTGTTCCGTTTGTGATTGCGAAAACATTACTGCCAACTAAATTCTACAGTATAATGTAATTTCTGTGTCTTTTCTGCACGTGCTCCCTCCATGTAATTAATAATTGGCATCAATCCAAGTCCAAATGTGTGCCTCCAGTGCATCAGTAAGTATTCTATTGATTTCACTTTTAGAAGATGCCTCTCTTGGAAAAAAAAAAACCGACCGCTCTGTTGTGGACAGGCCTCCCTCACATCTGGTGCTCTGCTGTCATCTCGGGCTCCATCTTCAGTATGATCCGAGGATTCCCTTCTGTCTTGTATCGGACCCCTTCTTTCCCTGACACTAAGCCTTCCTTATTCTTTACATGGAGGATGTCCTCTGGCAGCTTCCTGCATGAAATCCTCAGTCTAGAGGAACTTTATTTTCCCCAGAGATGAGTTTTTAGTTAAATAGCTCTTCTCAAAGTTAAGAGAAGTGAGTTACTTTTTAAGATTTGAGATTTCCCAAGTAATTTGATATTACTCCTGGGTTATACTCCCCTAAAAAGAACCATTCATAAGAACTTTATCTGAATTTAGAGAATTATGCTTATCGTTATGATTTAAAGCTCAGATTTAATGACACTGCAAATATACACACACAATCTTATGTGTGCATGTGTACATATATAACATATATGTGTATATATTATACATATGCATATAAAATACACATGTGCGCACACACACACACACACACACACACACCTTTACCTTTGAAAATCCCAAATGACTGAGTGACGACACAGTGTATTATCTTCCTATTGCTGCTGTAACAAATTACCACAAAGTTAATAGCTTAAAACAACACAAATTTACTATCTTATAGTTCAGGAGGTCAGATGTTTGGAATGGCTTTCACTGGGTTGAAATGAGGGTGTGAGCAGGGCTGCACGCCTTTCTGCAAGCCTTAGTAAAGATTCTTTTTTTTTTTTTTTTTTTTTGCCTCTCAGTTTCTAGGAACTACTTGCGTTCTTCCGCTCATGCAGCCCTTCCATCTTCAAAACTAGCAGTGGCCAGTTCAGTCTTTCTCATGATGCCATTTGCTGGATCTGGTTGACTCCTTTGCTTCCTTTTCCCCATTTAAATACCCTCGCGGATTACATTGGGACCACCAAGATAATTCAGGATAATCTCTTTATTTTAAGATCAGCTGATTAGCAAACTTACCTCCATCTGCAAGTCTGATTCCCCCTTTGCTGTGTATGTGACACAATCATAGGTTCTAGAGATTAGGGCACAGACATCTTTGGGAGGCCATTATTCAGCCGCAACATGCAAACTCTTTTTCCCCTGACAATACTCATTTTAGGGACAGTTATATGGTAATCTTTAACTTTGCACACTGAAGCTATCAATCTAACAGTTTAAGACAGAAAGTGAACAATAATTATGCAATCCAAATTTGAGGGGCAATTTAAATGGGCTAACAGGCAGTTTACCCTCAACTGATTTTGGCTTTAATAAAAACAGATACATTTCTGTCATCACAATTTAAATCGAGAAAACATTGTTTTGAATTACTTGGTCCTGAAAAAAATCTCAATATAAGTGCTTTGGTTGATTATATAACAATATAAGCTTTTACATTCTTCATGCTATTTCGAATGGTTTTGCTTACAAGTTTATATAATTGATTTAAAAGAAGTTGGTGTCACTATACCATTACTGAAAATATTTCTAACAGCAGTATACACCACACAATTAAAATAACAGCACACTCAAAGATATGCACACGTGCACACACACACACAATCACATACTTATCGTTAATGGTCTAAAAGTCTGAGTTGAAAATGGAGAGATTTGTTGTAAAGATACTAATACTCTCATCATCATAGATTATTGCTTCAAGAGATTCACTGAAAGTTAAAATAGCAGGCATTTTCCAGGAAAATGAAAATGTGACATTCCGAAGGGCTACATCTTTCACTGGTCCTTCTAATAGGCTCGAGGGTTTCATTTCCTTTGTTTTGCTCAAGTCAGTAATGCAAATGTTAAGCTCCCTTTCTATTAGTGTTCCTTAAAAGTAAGTTGATACTTTGGAGCTTTTAAATGGACCTAAATGGTTTTTAGGCATTTTCATTTGTTTTCTACTAGTCAGGGAGACCCCCTAAGGGTGGGGATTCATGCTTTCTTTGTAACTTCTCACAGCTCCTATACAGTCCATTATAGGCTTAGTAGGATTTTTTGTTATTCACTTGGGAATGCAATAGTTGGTCCTACACAATTATGTATGTAGAAATGAACAAGGAAACAAACATCATTTACATGGGAAAATGGTGCGACCTCTAAACTATTTACTTAAAGCATATTTTTGAGAAAGACTCCAAGTATAGGAAACTAAGAGTTCTATAAGATATCTTTGTATATGGCCATTTTACTTTAAATTAGTGATGTCTCTTTGACCCCAATGATGAAAGAATCAATTAAAATTAGAGTTGAGCTTGAAACCATTTATACCCTCCCACTCCCCAAGTTTCTAATTGCTTTGGGTGCCTGATTTAGAGGCAGCCAATAAAATATTATGGTTTTAATGGGCAACTCAGAAAATGCATGTGGGTCATCTTCCATCTCCAAACTTGGTAAAGCAAATTGCAATAGATGACTCATTTCTCACGGATCCAGCATGTTAAATCAATGAGCGTGTTTGCTTGAATCTTGTCTCCTAATGAGCTGAAACAGATAGAACATTTCTCATGCACCCAGATGGGATTATTTTGGAAAGTAAACGAATGCACATGCCCACACAAAATTCCTCTGCTATCTCTGGCCAGATTTTGTTAGCTGCTCACCAAGATGATTTACCAGCGCTAGGAGACCAAGCTGCTCCATATTATCGGCTCCATAGGAATTCTTCCGAAATATAAATTTTTCTATTTTGCTTTTCTCAATTTAATAATACCATGTACAATATTTTCAAGATATTGCGAATTTGTGTGTCTATCCATGAATGTGGGTAGTAGGTGGTATTTGCTTAATAGGGTTGGTTATTTGACTTGAAATTGATTATTTATATCAATAACTGGTAACATTTAAAATAGTTTCACTAAGTTTATTGCCCTTAATATATAAAACTCTCCTATAAGTAACTAAGAAAAAGTACAAATGACCCAAAGGAAACAAGTAATTTGCTTTGGTTATGCAAACTAGAATAACTCTGGATAGCATTTTTCAATAAGTATCAAAAGCCCTAAAAATTATATTTTTTGTGCCACAAGCAATTACACTGCCAAAATTATGTACTAAGGAATCAATAATGGTCAAGTATCACATCTTACAAGAAATTTCATTACAATGCTATTTATTGAAAATAAGCAAATGCAAAAACTTGAAATAACTTATATGTCCACAAATAGGGCATTGGCTCATCTTAGTTCAGCTCCTCTGAAAACCAGAAGCCAAGGTAAAATTAGTGATACAAGAGATTTACTAGGGCAAATACCAGTGAAGGAAAATGGAAAGAGAGAGTCATCAGACCACAATGTAGGTCTCACCCATGTGAAAAGAGAGAGGGAAGGAAGGAAGTTTAGGTGGAAGAATCTTAGAGAGTAGCACAGCTGAATGGTTTTGATATGGTTGACAGAGAGTCCTCAAGCCAAAGTTGCCTATCAAAGAAGTCCTCTGTCTCTCAGGAATGCTCATGGGAAATGTGACGTTTGCTCAAATTCAGTGGTGGATTCAGAGAGCAGCAGCTGAAGCCATCAATTACGTACGCTCCATGCAACAGGAGATTTGAGAAGAGCATTTTCACAGCCACCATGTATTAAATAAGTCTCAGCACGACCACACATGGATTTAATCATTAAAGTGTGGTAATAAATAATTGTTAACAAGAAAAAATGCTTATAATGTATTTTTATTTATAATTATATGTTTAAATTTATAATTAAAATATTAATCTACTTAAAATTTTAATTAACTTTATATTCTTTATCTTATACATAAAGTAATCACAGATCATTTTTATGCCTTTTACAATTTGGGAAAAGAAGACAATTGAGATAAAAAGCACACTAATAGAATTGTTGTCACTAGAAAGACAATTCAGTCAGTTCATGCATACTATCATTATTGCTTTTGTAACCTGAGATGCTTAGTTATCATCATAGTAAGGAGAAAGAAATTTGTAAAATTCAAATGAGTCATACAAATGGGTTGGTCATACATGAACATTAGACTGAAGAAATTATTCTAGTTAAAGTATAAGGCTGTAACTGAGGCTATTACTTTAAAGTATTTAATAATAAAATTTATTTTCTGAAAAGAAATGATACATGTGTAGTAGATATAATGATGAACAGAGAAAAAGACTTTTTCTATTACCTAGAACTTATATTACCCCATAGGGAAAGCGAGGAGAATAACAGGTTACAATGATTAATACCAGTAATGAGTAACACCAGTTTACATTAAGATGAGTCTAGAACCTTATCTCTCCAACAAGGCCTTGTATGCATGAGAGATCAGCCCCCCAAGGGTGAGGAGAATTGATGGAGAATAGAAAAACCCTCCCACTGCCATAGGATTTTATATATGCCTGCTCTGTTCCATGTTCCCACACATCCACCTGTGAAGTACATCATTCGATGATTAATTATTGCTGTGATGATGACCTTTGTATACATGCCAATTTGCAATTAGCTACTTAGATTGAAAAAGGGACTATCAGAGCTGGAAGCAACCTTAGATTATGCTATTCCCATGATGCTCCATGACTAAGTGTCTCGTGGTCAAATAAGTTTAGATACTGCTACACATCATAACCCCCAATTTATGATAGTAATTAGTATATTAAAAGATATGATCAACCCTGTCATAAAACTACATTTAACTTTAATTTATTTCTGAAATGTAAATAAAACTAAAATTCTTTTTTCACATAATATTTATTAACCCAGTGTGTTCGTAATACTGCGGGAAACCAGGATCTTATCCTATCTTTTCATTTTCAAATGAGAACTCAGAGGCTGAAAGGGGTTAAACTGCCTGTCTGGGCTCACACAGTTGGGCAGGGGTCCTGAAACCTAGGATGGCTGCCTCAGTAGTGATACTGACTTCGTCTATAGCTTACTCTTCCTACTATTAAAGTTGATATGGCCACTTTAGCATCTTCTTAGATAAAGATAGTTAGACTAAGAAGATACTTAGGAACTAGAGTAAAAACATGGAAAGAGCTACTTCAGAAAGTATTCAAATTATTTTGAAGTATACCAAAGGACAAGTGGAAAATAAGATTTGTTATCTTTTTCCTTCCTCCTCAGCTACTGTTTTCAGGATGTGTTTTAGATTACTGGGCTGAAGAGCAAGCTTGAGGAGCTGTTTCTGAGTAGCAATTTATTAATTGCTTCTGAAATGATTCTGAGTTATGTTTCTTTTATTGGATTCTATCATGGAATGCTACAGAGTGTGCTGCTTTTTCTTTGATGCTTTTAGGGTTATTATGGAGGCATCCTGCTTGCCAAGTGGAAAGCAGATTAAAAAGCAACTATCTAACTTTGTGCTTTGGGTGACTGTAGATTCTTCATCTCCTATGGGAGACCGAGCAGCTGTACCCTCAGGTTGCCCCTGTTCCTGCCTTGAAGACTGAACTAATTTCCCAGAAGATTAGAAATAGATTGATGTAAGGGTGTGCAGGCTGGGGGTCAAACCATAGGCTAACTGGCTCCTCTAGTTGTTGATGTTTTTGTTAAAGTTTCCAGTGATCTTGATGCCTCATGTTGAGTAAAAGATCCAAGAATGTAGCCAGGTCGTTGGACTGAAACCAACTATACAAATTCTGAAGCTCTGCTGGGCGTGCACCAAGAAACACAGGTGGTCTTCCGAGCCGCTTCAATCTTAGCCTGGCCTGAGAAGAGCAGCAAATACCTGGGCGTGTTTATTATTCTCTAACAAATATTTTCCCATTTATTTCATTTTTAAAACAACCAAAGACAAAGCTTATTCAGCTGTAAAAATGAATTTATGTCTTGATTTGGTTGACTTTTCTTTTGTATTTTTCTTAGTAAAAGGGAAAAGAGAAAGTGCTGGGAAACAGCAGTTATTTATACAAGGGCATCAATTAGGGAGTCCTTAGAAAGAAAACTGGAACCTGACATTTTTTTGCGGGGGGTCAGGTAGGGGTCTCCTGGCTTACTCAATTATTTCTGGACTGTTCCACAAAGCCCCTCTGAATGTTTGTTTCCACAGAGATCTCGACAAACACTAGAGACTCATCAACCAGAGTGAATTCCCTCAGTGAAATCGCCATCTTCTGCCAAGAATCAAAGGTCATCCCAGTGGAGTGCCGTCTTCGTGTTCAGCCGCTACGGAGTGTCTGGAACAGAGTGAGAACAAAAATGATCCCAGTTCGGTGCCCCCTGACTCTTTCGGGAAGAATCCCAGCAAAACTGCCACTGGGGATTCAGAAAGCACATTTGGAGACTGGGGAAGGTCCAGGCTAAACAGAAGAGAATGGCGATTTAGAGTCAATAAGATAAAGGAAGTAAATGACTCAAAGAAGAGTTTTGAGCCAATATTTACACCCATATTGCCATATTTACAGCTTAAACACTATGCCCTGGACATGCAGGAAGTACGTTTTTATGAGTCTTTTAATGAATGTTAAGTCAATAATGTCCCAAACAATGGACCCAGTGAACTTTCTTATGAAGGCCATACAGTGAGTTATTCAAATGGACTCAGAGTCAGTCAGTTGAACTCCGTAATGCACATTTTTTGAAAAGAGATGTTCAAATTAGCCATTTCTAATATGATACAAAGCCTTTAGAAGAGTTTATCATTGAAGGAAACCAGGATATAAAATTAGAAGACTTCTTAGTGCCTGGTTAAAAACATCTATACAGCATATTTTATTGTCAACGGTAGCAATGGTCAAAGAACATTTGCCATCATCACCACCAATATACAGAATAATTACCCATGTAGACAAAACTCATTAAAAGGCTAATTAGCAAACTAATATACACAACTGTAAATCCATGGCATCTGGGCAACTGGGCAGATAGAATAGGTGCTATCAACTAGTTGGTGCCATGTAATCAGTATCTGCTTTGTGTAAAAAAAAAAAAAATTTTTTTTTTTTTTTTTTTTTTTTAGTCTTAGAGACATCTGACCCATATTGGCTGATTGGCAGGTCCAGATGAATGATCAATAGGGCAGAGACACTCTGATATTAGAACACACAAGCCTAGCAAAAATACCACTAAACTCTTTGATCTTTGTGAGATGCTCAGACAGCACTTTTGAAATTTTTATTTTTTTGGAGTTGCCGCATTGTTCAGTGTCCTCTGGTTGCATTTCCAGGTGTAGTAGAAAATAACAGGACTGCCAGTCTTAAAATGTCAAAGATCACATAAAACCAACCTCACTTAGAGGCAGCTCCAACTTGTGCACATTAAGCCAGGTAACCAGCATCACAGAATAGACCTTGTATTTTGTGAGCTTTCAGTCTTGGAAATTCTGACTTTCTAAAAAAAATAATCAAGAAGAGATAGAGTTCTAAATGATGGCTTGCATAGGAATTAATAGAAAATTACTGTATCTACCCACAGTCAGACAGAATACCACATCAAATTCCCTAAGTATAAAGACTCATATCTCGTTATCACACAATTTTTTACATAGCTGTTAGCCCTTTTTTAAAAGGAAGATAACATGATTATTCAGGATTATTCAGGCAAATGTTATTGTAGAGTTGTGAAGGTAAAACCATTGGTGATAAACAGTTTCAAATTCGGGCATTGGGGAGTGTGGGGCTGTACAGGTCGCAGATGTACAAATTCATCACTTAAACCTGGGTTTGCTTATTGGCAAAATGAACATTGTATCTATCTCCTAGGGTTGTGGTAACAATTAACATTTGCATATGTAAAATTATGTAGCACATTGCTGGATGACTTCCATAGTTAAATCTGCATAACTTGTTCTTGCTAACTGATATTTCTGTTGATAGAAATTTGTGGTAGGTTTCCAAACATGCATACTCTTGAGAAAATGTGAGAGAATAAAGCAGTTAATAATGACCATCTTAACATGATTATGAAACTAGTTTTTTACCTCATAGACTCCCTGAGTCTCAGCTCCCCCGTCAGGATTCTTCAGACTAACTGTGGATGCCAGCAGACTAGGCAGAGCATTCGAACCTGCTGGCCCCAACAGGACTAGTAAGAAGGATAAATATGAGAGCAGAAATTGAGCTGAGTCCTCCTCTCTTGAGAATTTTTACCAAAATCTCCAGGCAAAATGTGTCATGGTGAGCAGATGCCAAATAGATGGTTGCTAAGGAAAGACAAACTAAAATCTATGTTAATGATTCTCAGCAAGATAAATGAGTAGGCTCGAGCCCCTTATTTATTTTCTTTTTACCTTTATCTATCCCGTTTTCAAAATCGACGCTTCTTTAAAGTCAGTCCATTAATATTATTAATTTACTGCTGTACCTGTGATTCTAGACATTGTAGGTGTAAGAAGTTGAATGGGAGGCAAGCTGTGGACCGGTGATGCATGAGCTGACCAGGGTGATCTGTGAGAGGCTCATGTGAGCAGTGCTGAGTGTGGAATCTGGAGCCCAGGATGGTCTTGGAGGACACAGGAGACCAGAGGAGCCCAGGCCATGACAAGGGGCTGGAAGCACACAGCGGGATAAAGGGAAACAGAAGTCTCTGCTCAGGTGCCTAATAAACCAAGAATGAAACGCAGGTTGGAAGGGCTCACCCTGGGAAAGCTAAAGTTTCCATTATTGGGATCATGGTAATTACCATTATCCAATAATATATAACCAACATTTTGTCGTGACAACCAGGGTGTTGTTCAGGTGTTCAGGCCTGGTTTCTCTTATTAAGAGCTGCGAATGATCCATTCAAGCATGTTTATTCTAAAGTAAGCAAGCAAGCATGATTGCATGGTAGAGATCCTGTGAAAATATCAAACTCCAAAAGATTTCAGAAAAACATGCTCATGGGCTATCCATATTTCAATAATGAGAGTTTGGAAGAAAAGAGACTTTTTTCAACCTGAACTATTTTAATAGGTCACGGAATAAAAATCAGTGGAAAAATTTGGCCAGGTATATAATTCACAGCTTTACAAATTGAATTTAACATTGTAGTTTCTTAATTTTTTAAGTATAGTCTGTATTCAATATGGTAAAACCAAATGATAGGGGAAAAAAGAAAAACTATTATCATTCTAAGAAAAGAGCAAATGGGCCACCAATAAAAATAAAGTGTATGAAGGTACATTTATATATTCCATTTTCATTTAAAATTATAACCATAATATTGCTTGCTCACAGATTTACTCTTCTAGTGACTTCAAACAAGTTTTTTCCAACTTGGAGTATTTAAGTATGATTAAAATACTCTGCTTTTTTTGTGTGGATTTTTTCTTTTATGTACAGATATATTTCACCTACTCCTATTGTTCTTTAAACAACAGTGTTATCCAAAAATGTGTTTTGTTGACATGAGTTCTACAAAATGCCTCTAGGTGTTTCTCAAAAAAAGTTTATTGTTAAAGAAGTTTGGAAAGCCATAGTTCAACAAAGAAGTAGTTTCATCATAATAGTACTTTCACGAACCTTTGTTATGGGAGCATTCAACAAGGAATTTCAAGAGAGTTATCCAGAAGAAAATGCTTCCAAACTTACTTGGTTTGAAAAACTTGTTTTTATGGTAGTCTATTAACATCTCTAAGAACTAGTATTCTGAACAAAAGGACTTGAGAAATGTTGCCTTGCATTAATGAAGAAAATGATTGGATTTGTACTCAATATCTTTGCAGAGCTATTGAATTCTAAAATTCTGAAGGAGCCTTCTTCAGGATTAAGAAAAATCAAAATGCAACATGAATACAGCAGACCTGTTACCTTAATGTTTTATTGCTTTTCAAAATAAACATTGCCAAAAGACCTTAAGGTAGAATAACCAATGTGGGAGAATGCCATAGTAGAAATTACATGCCTCCTGCTCTCCCACTCCCAGGGTGAAAAAGAATGGATGAGAGGTTGCCTCTGAAAAAGAGAGTGCTCTTGGGCGGTGTGTATGTGTAATTCTTTTTACACGTACAAAAGTAGACAATAAACAGACCAGTTGTCCGTGGCCACTCTCTCACTCGCCTGTGCAACATGGCCAGGTTTCTGCATGGAGCGAGAAGAGCAGGGAGGGCTGTGGAATGGGGAAGATGGCAAGTCCTCGCCTTTTTCAGAACTGGAGCTTTGTTATTTTGTTTGAAGTGTTTCAAACGCCCAGAATTCAGACATATCCATTGTTAAATATAAACCCAGAAACGCTCTCCATGGAGAAATATACAGGATTCGTTTGATGCCTTCGTTTTCAATCATTACTCTACCATTTATTGGCACAGATGCTCCACAATTAACTATACTTGGCTTGTGCATATGTGCAAACATTAAATCAACAATCTTTTCAAAATTAGACTGTTTCTATTTTAAATAGGCTTAACTAGAAAAGAACATACATTAAACACAAAAAGCACTACAGAGAGTTTATAATTTGGTTAAATCATTGCACCTCTATAGAATTCCCAACTGCCACACAACTGCAGTGCTCTCTGAGTCCCTGAAGCTACTCTGAAAAGGCCTTAACTCCTAAATGCACTTCAACAGCTGTATGAACCCATTTGTTTTCAAATATAAGAGAACACTGATTACAGAAAGAGTAAGGGGTGCAGGAGAGGGAGGAAGGCTAAAGTCTACACCTAATTCACCAGTTCAGAAAGTTGCCAGCACAAATGAATTAAGTTCTTCTCTCAACAGTGATAGCGCTTGGTTTTCCATATTTATATATCCCCCTGTGTACAGTGGGAGCTTTGCTATGCTGTGTCTGGTGTTTTGCATCCCTTTACGACAGGCAGTAATTGCAGCTCGTAGGTAATGTACCTGGGGGTGGAGAATTGCTGGATTTCCTTTTGGGCAGGACTGTAGCTGGCAGGGCCATGATATTTTTCTCCTGCCCTGTCCCTCCAACCCTTCTCAGTATAATGACAGTCTTATGCTTTATTTGTTTCCTCTGATCCGACATATTTATGGGAGGGCAGTTCTATAACATGTAAAAGTCAGTTGCAGGGTGGTAATTATTGACTAAGGTTTTACATAGCACCTCATGTGGTAAGAAGATAAATGCATAATCACCCGGTAATATGAAAAATTCTGACTGAAGGACCAAAGAACTTTGTCATTTTACTCCACCCTCTGTGAGTCAGTGAAATGGATTGAATTATAAACCAGAAACCAGCACTTCAATTTGATGAAACTCACCCTAAAGAGGAAAGTGTCACTACATGTTGGCAGTTTATAAAATGTGATGAGCTGCCCTGATCCATTGGAACCGACATGTCCTTAATAATAGCAACATTCTTTGTAAATTAAATAGCTATTAATTTTTTTTAAAAAACCTGTCAGGATATGCTTATGCAGTGATGCACATGTGATCACAGGTATTTCTATTGTGTCAAATATATATAAAAACATAACCTGTTTGGGAATTAGTAAAACAGTGCCAGCATCTGAGTATCTAAAGGCATGGATTGAACCTGAGCAAAAACTCTGGTGATTTTCCACATCTGAAAGAACTGCGTCCTTAGATGGTGGTATATGTCATCAGGTCATTGGGTTTCGGACCTCCAAATCAGTCATTGAGCACCTATGCTGTTCCAAGCACAGTGCAAAGGTGAAGCCTAGAGATGACAGGAATCTTATGCCTCCAAGGAGATGATGACTTTCTCTGGGCCTTGTGCCTTCAAGGCTGGCCCTGCAAAGACACTTCTTCCATAGAAAAAGAAGGAGTGTGTTATCCTGGTGGCTTAGCTAAACAAGAATGTCTTTCTAGTATGGTGCTAACTTTTTCTTCTTCTTCTTCTTCTTATAACCACCATAGACCTGAAGAGAAATTCCCTAGAATTATGTTAGAGCACATTAACAATTCTTTGCAATGTTATTTAATGACTTGGAGATTAGAACAGATAGAGATTGTAAAATGAAGTCACCCAAGGCAGGCTTAAAATAATTTGATAATATAGAGAAATTTTCTGACATGTCTTATAGATAAATTACTACAAGAGTCGCCTCAAAGTAAGGTTTTTATCTTTGATACATCTGTTTATAACCTTGGTAATGATGTGTCTGAAACAGACAGGATATGGCAAACTGGGAAGCCAGGAGTGTTATCAGGCTTATTATCATCAGCTCTTACTTAGTGGAATGTTATCAAGGTACTGCTGAAAATTGCAAATATTAAGCTTTCAAACCTGGTGTCTGCTGTTTTGTCCATAATATTTGAAGTGAGAACTGTGAATGAAACTGAAATTCAGAGCTATTGTGTATGTAGTTTGAGCCCTGCAAAAGGGCACCCAGGGGAGAAGGTAGTTGTGCAGGGGGTAAATCCAGCTTGCACCATGCTCTTTGGGCCATGCACCCTGAGGTGAGGCTACCTGGAGAGGTGCCTTTTTACATATTGCACAAAGGTGCTGTTTGACACAGTTCTGACACTAGCACACTTGTCTTTCTAAGGAAGGTTTTTCAAAGCTCTGTCAGGTTGATGGAAAAGGAGGCAGGCCTAACATGGCTAGGATTAGGGCAGGGCTGTCCTACTGTCAGTGGTGGCACTAATTCTAGCTAGGGTTGACGTCCTTTCTCCAATCAACTGGGCACACTCCAATGATTCTAACTTGGCAGGTAAATCTGGGGGTTGAAGAGCATCATTGCTTCACCAACTTCCCTTTTCTAGAGAACTGGCCAGGACTAGGATTTCCGCAGAGTTAGAATAGTATGGAGAAACCGCAGGGCAAAATTTCCTCAAAAGCCATGTCTCCTGCATTCTACCAGCTGAATCAGGGTTGATGTTTGAAAGTCTGGTTCAAAAGGACTGCATGAATATAGAGCCCAGACTAAGGGCTTCTCTCTGCACAGCGTGAACATGCTAGCTTGTCAGAAAGTTTAGGTTTCCAGTGTTATCACACACCGCTTCCATGAAATTAGGTTGGAGCTCATTGATTTTTGTGGAATATTCCATATCTTAATGCAATCCCCTTTTTGTGTGTGTAATTCAAGAATGTAACAGCTCAAGAATTGCCACATTGCTCCCCTCTACATTTCCTAGCTCAAATACACTCTCTCTCTCTCTCTCTCTCTCTCTCTCTCTCTCTCTCTCTCACACACACACATACTCACAATCAACTATCAGTACCAGTAAAATTAAATGAGAGACGCTATCAGGAAATAGATAAAGAGGCATACAATAGAGACTTTTTTTTTTCTTGGAGAGAATGAGGCCAAGCAAATGGATTTTAAAATTCTGTTTCTATGACTGCACCACATTTATAAGCTGAAGGCATCAATAGTTGACATTGCTCATAGAATACCAAGGGAAAATTCTGAAAAGGAAGTATCTATTCTCTTATTACCCAAATGTAAATTATATGTGCTCTTCAAGTATGCCCTTTATTTAACTTTAATGCATTTTAAATTTTAATATGGATTGCTCTACATGAATCACCCACTTTGTTTTCAAAACCATTAGCAACCAAAAAATGAGGAAGGGTTTCTATTTTCTGGCAATTCAAAGTATTTTATGAAGTGCAGCACATAATATTGTATCGTCTGTAGAGGAGGGACTAAGTATTTGTTGAAGCAATTTCAATGTGATATGTTAGCTATGATCCTACCATGAGTAGGTAATGACTTTATATAGTTTTAGCTTAAAAGGATTTTTCTATTGTCATTTGCATTAAAAAATTCTTGGTTCTTAATAAAACCAAAGCCTAGTTTTATTAGAATATGTTGGCATCTCTCTCAAAGACTTATGCAATCAAGGAGATTCAAAGTCAATTGTTCTGAGCCAAATTATTTTCCTATCCTTTAAAGATACTCTGTAAGATTGAATTTTTTCCATTTGAATAAATCCAGTGATTGATGTATATTATTTAAGTTAGTAGGTTAGAGAGAGTAGGAGACAAACATTATATTTAAAAACCAGATAGTCCAAACTCATGTTTTGATGTACTTTGACTTTGTAAAGGAGAAACACAAGTCTACAAATAATCGTGATGCATGTTCCAATGTGAAAAAAATGTTAAACAAGAGACCCTCAGGCCAGGACAGGATGGAAGACATCACAGAGGTGAAGACCATGACATGAACAAAGGCAGAGGAGAAGGATAGTTTATAGCCATTGGAAGAACACAGAGTATCATCTAATTAGAGTAGAAGACATGTAAAAGGGAGAAGTTGGAGTATCCAGCTGCAGGATAGGTTGGAACCAGGTTGAAAAGGCCTTAAATATGGGGTAGAGGCAGTGGCATCCTGTTAAATGCTGAATAACCAGCCATAGGATGGGGAGAAGGGTTGCTGAATTTGTAGCATTTGCTGATTTTCTATCCCCACATGATGCCTCTGTTCATATGTGGAATTGGGAAGCTATGTTATCAGCTCTTGAGAGCTAAGACAAATGGTCTTCAAGTATGAGCAGCTAGACATAAGTTAAAACTATGAGAAGGGAGGAAATCATAAAGGGAGAGTATAGAAAAAAAGGAAAGAAACAGACAAATAGAAAAAATTAAGGCAGAACCCATGGATTGCTTGTGTTTAAGGATAGTGAGGGCGATGTGGAGCCAGCAGAGGGGGAGGGGCTAGAAGTCAGGAGAACAGGAGATCAAAGTGAGTAAGTGGCATGGAAGCCAATGGAGGAGAAGGAGTACCAGGACTGAAGAATGCTGAGTTTGGCAAGTATAAGAAATTTGGGAATTTTAAGAGAACAGCTTTTCGAAGTTGGAAGCAGTACAAGTCAAAATATAAGGAATTAAGAATTGAGTCAGTGGTCTATGGATTTATATTTATTAGCAACCACCATATTTAAAATTATTTCACTATCTAAAGGAAAAACTGTATAGGGACTAAAATATACAAATTAGTCCAAAAAATCAAGTTAAAAATTCCACAACCAAGATTTTGGCACTCTCCGTGACTCAGCTGGTTTGAGATGCTTCAATGATTTTCACATTCTCCTTCATTTCTTGAATTTGTCCATTCAAAGGAAGCCTCTTCAACCCTTATCCATGAGCAATTAGGCATGAAAAATGAGGTAATTTTCTTTTGTCTAATCCCACATTGAAAAGAATTTTCACAATGATTAAATCTGGAAAGTCCATTTAACTCTTACAAGACCCTTTGGCTCCGCCCACATTTAACTGTCTCCTTCTTGTCCTGTTACCCTCCTGAGCCTTTTGCTGCTGTCTCTCTCTCTAAAAGCGAAGAGCACAGGAACCTCAGCCTCTGAGACGAGTTCTCCAAGCGCTTTGGGCCATAGAGTTATCATATAGATTAGGTTTTTCTCAGGCCCTTCACCTAGAATGACCATAAAGTTTATTTTACAAACTAAGACACTTTGGAGAGCGAACGAATGTGTATTAATAATGATAGTGGCACCATATGTTTACAGCCATCTTTACCTTAAGAGAAGGCTTGTGAGGGAGAGCGGGGACCGGGGAGAGATTTCTCTTTCTAAATTGAATAATTATCATAATAAGATACCAAATGCTGATTCATGATGTCGATGTAAAACAGTGATTTTCATGGTATAGCAATATATATGTTTTCTGGTGAGAGAACTGATCTAAGAAGTGACACAGAGCATAGTTGCTGGATATACCTCAGGAGAGGATGCAAAAAGACAACATAACAGATTACCTTTTAAAACTGCATCGGGAATTTCAAATGCACCATGAGTTTAACATGATACATTTGTCTTAGAGGGATGTTTCTTTTCATTTTGTAAAAAATAAAACAAAACAAAACAAAAATAAAATAAAATAAAAATAAAATAATAAAATAAAAAGGTTTTGGCATTCTCAAGTTTTGAGGCAGCAGGATATGAAATAACACTAGTTTGGAGTGGGTAGACCTGAGCAATAATCTCCACAACTGTTAACCTTACCGATGTTTACTCATTTGTACACTCAAAGCTTATAAGGATTAAAGGAGCTAATTCAGGACCCATGGCTCTAAGGAATGAGACGTCTCCTAAAATTTGCTTAAGAATGTTCATTTCCTATAAGTGTTACTCCACCCTTCCTTGGTGGTTATCAATTATCCCATTGTCCTGTTATTCTGTCCCAGATCAGCTCATAAACTTTGTGAGGCCAGCTCGAGAATACGAGTGGAGGTCCATATACCATAATGTCTAAATATTTACAAGCTATAAATCAAGCTAACACACTGCTGTATTAAATACAGTCACCCTCCCTTATCCATGGGGAATATGTTCCAAAACCCCAAGTGGATTCCTGAGACTACGAACAGTCTCAAACCCTATATACACTGTATTTTTTCCTGTACATACATACCTATGACAACATTTAACTTATAAATTAGGAACAGTAAGAGATTAATAACAGTAACTAATAGTAAAGTAGGATGATTACATTATACTGTAATAAAATATGAATGTAGCAAATAAAATAAGGTTATTGAACATAAGCACTGTGATACTGAGGTAGTCGATCTGATAACCTACTGGCTACTAAGTGACTAATGGACAGGGAGCGTACACAGTGTGAATATGCTGGACAAAGGAATGATTCACATCCTGGGCAGGATGGAGCTGGATGGCGTACGATTGCAACACGCTACTCAAAACAGTGTGCAATTTAAAACTTATGAATTGTTTATTTCTGGGATTTTTCCATTTAGTATTTTTAGAATATTGACTGTGGGTAACAAACTATGGAAGGCAAAACTATGGATAAGGGGGGACCACTATGTATGCTGTCTTTCAATTTGAAAATCTACATTCACAATGGCTCAGAAGGCTAGCTGAATTTAGAATTCTCGGACTTTTGAGGAGATAAAGAGGGGGTGGAAATGCTGGCCTCAGGCTTTGGTCCTTAATCTATAAGTTTTGCCCTCCTACCCTACCTTACCCCCATACCATGAGGATTCCCATTCATATTTGTATGCATACCTCAGATCGCACATTCACCACAAACAGTCACTTCGTAGCCACAACTGGGGTCACTGATGTGTGTACCAGAGGGTGGGTACACTCTGCCCTCAGGAGAACAGACCAGGTAAGAAGCCCTATGTGCAAATTTAAGGCAATAAGGGCAGCACACTCTGGGATCCCAGACACCCAAGAGCACAGTCTAATGAAGAAGTAGGGCTTGGATGGGCTCCTGGTGGATATATAGTTCTTGTTTCATGAACTTTTCATTCTGTGGAAGGAAATGGGAACAGACGGGGAAGAACCAAGACAGGGTCCTCAGGAGGACAGATCCCAGGGCTAACACCCTTCTCCAGATCTAAAGGTGGTACTTTCCCATCCTTATCTAAACACAAGGACATTCTATTTTCCAAAAATAAGCTCTAAGATGTTACTAGCCTTGAATGTGGTGTGTATATTGTGAATTCAAGATTTCTGATCACAGAACACTGTTTGTGTGTGTGCGCACATGCACGTGTGTGCATGCAAACGCAAGTGCACATACATGTATGTGTGTGTGAGCGTCTGCCCAGGTGTTGGACCCCTCCATAGGATAGGGTTTGGCAAAAACTATTCTAACCTCTAATGTCATGTGGTATTTATAGCATTTATTTCTCTTCCTCCAAATGCCTCTTAAATGTAGGGGCTTCTACCTTTGCCTGTTTTTATTTTCTCATTCCATATTCTTGCTAAATGATTTCCTCCATATTTAAGGCTTTTGTCATTAACTGTATTCCAGTGACTCCAAACTCTCCATTTCTCATTTCTCTTTTGAACTTCATCCACAAATTCCACACATTGAAGACTCAACTCATCATCTCCCTCCAGTCCTTCTTATCCCAACCTGCTATCCTAATGAGTTCCTTCTTAGTAAATGCTTCATCTAACACTGTTTCACCTGTGCCTTCCAGAATCCCAGGGTCATCTCTGACTTTTTTCTCCACCTTTTCCCTAACTTATCTCTAAGTTTTATTGATTCTATCTCCTTGGTATTTCTCCATTCTCTCAGATCTATCATTTTTTCAAGGTTCTTATCATTTCTTGCCTATATTCCTTCAATTTCCCATTTCCCTAATCCTTCTTTTACATCTCCTTATAAGAGAATATTCCTTTATAAATAAATAGCTGAGAAAGCTCTCTTTACATATTGTTATTGAAAAATCTCCAAGATGTATTATTAAGTTAAAAAAAAGTTGGGTGCAGAACTAGTCATAGAAAAGTTTTATGTAAAAAAAGCAAAAAAAAATTATATTTATTTGTATTTGAAAGCAGCAAATAAGCATGGTTATCTGATGGGGCACTTGGGATGGATGTTTTAGGGCAAGGCTGAACATGATGAGATAATTCATTGTATATCCTTCTGATTGTTTTTAGTTTTTGAAAATGTGAATGTATTATACTCAAAAACCATTAAAAAATTTACACTATTTAATACGTTATATAATTATTATGTATAATACATAACACATAAAAATTAAACCATTAAAGAATTAAAAAGAAGAAATTTTATATCTAATCATGCCACTGAGTTGCTTAAAGTATTTGCTGGGTTCATTATTACCTTCAGTACCACGCGAAGACCATTTAGAACGGCATAGAGACCCTTTTAAGTTACGGACGTCGTCTGCTTCCACAGCCACATCTTTCCCACACCCTAATATGTTCCACGCTATGGCCATATTGCGCAACGTGATCGCTGACACCACATATAATAGTCTCTCATGATCGTGTTTTTCCACTATTTGGTATCTCATTCTACTCGACTTTTTAGCTTGCCTATCCCAACTCCATCTTCAGGACTTGGCTCGAATACTACCTTCTTTTCTCTAAGCTGAATTAGGTAAACCTCTCCTCTTCTGCTTTATCACTCTACACCTTTCATTCTTATTGTACTCACTTCTTTGTACTGTACTGACTTACCTGATGTAGGACATGCATACATTAAAGATGAAGACTGCCTTATGGACATCTCTGTATCTGAAGCACACAGGCAGGGCCTAGCTTAGGGCTTGATCAGTGTATCTACACATGGAAAATAAATGAAAGAATAAATGAGGGCGTGGGTGAATAAATGAAGAAGGGCATCACAGTGCATTCATCTCTCCTTCAGGACCTTGCTATGGCCCCAGATGGAGCACGTGAGAAAAGGACATTGCTTTGCACCCAACTGTTCCATGCACCTGACTTACGGAGGCTGGGTTTTGGTACGGCATCTACACCTAACTCGTGCTGTTGCCAACTCCTCATACCTAAATCAGAATTATAATTGGTCCTCTGTATCCGCCATTTCCACAGCTGTGGATTCAATCAATTTTACGTCAAAAACATTTGAAAGCAAAAATTATGTTGCTGCTGACATGTACTATGTAGTTAGGCCTGTGATGATTGTGTAGTGAAAGTGTACAGACTTTTTTTCTCGTCATTATTTCCTGAACAATACAGCATAAAAATTTACATACCATTTACACTGTGTTAGGTATTATAAGTAATTTAAAGATGATTTAAGGTATACTGGAGGGTGCGTGTTGGTTATGTGCAAATACTATGTCATTTTAAATGAGGGACTTAAACATCCACAGATTTGGGTATCCTTGGGGAGCCTGGAACCAATACCCCTTGGATGCTGAGGGATGACTGTATTCTTTGAAAATTAACCCCAGTGCTTCCTGCCCTGACCTAAATAGTTTAGCTTTATATTTTGATTTTATTTCAACTTTCTGAGAAAGGGTCAATTTTCCTAATGATCTTTCCAAATTTTTCCATAAATAATTTTTGTTGAGGGAGATTACAAAACTCCCAATTCAGGTTTCAGGTTCAGCCCTAGAATAAGAAGACAGAATAAATGGAAAAAAATGTGGGGTTTTTTTTCTTCAAAAATAATGCACATGTGTAATGATCAAATATAGTAATTCGTTTTCTGCACAAAACTGCCAAAAAGAAAAGGGCAATTCATCATTCTGGGAATTGAGATTTAAATTATTCCATAGGTCATAGAACAAATATCCTTCTAAAATTAGGAATTTATCTCTTAAGACTTAAGAATGTGTTTTTATCACCTTTGGAATGAACATCCTTGGAAAGACACAGTTTCATCAAATAATGTCAAGAAACTAATTTTGATTAGAAAAATCTAAAGTAAAAGAGATCAATAGCTAAACTTTTAAGCCAGGTTTCCAAGAAGGGGGCAGATTATTCTGGAACTCTGTGCAGAGTCAGGCCCACTCATCTGCTACCGAGGCACTGGATCTTGACATGGGGCTGCCCAAGGGCGCTGTGAAGATGCTTACATTTCCAGTCTTGCAGTGGAAAGAGCCCGAAGGACCAGACCTCGGGCCACTGGCTTTCTTTTCCAAGGATCTGGTTTTACTGAATAAAAGTTTCTGCTTTGATGTTATTACACTTATTTGGGCTCAGAGCCCATCAATACTACAAGTTCTCAAGATTTTAATACTAAGAGATTCTGTTTGTGGATTACACTGAGGAAATTATTTTCTTGGACCCAACTGCTTGAGCCTCACTGCTAATGTTTTGCACTTTAGGTAAAAGTCTCATGCTTTGCCTACCATTGTCCTGTTGAGACATGCAGAAATTTTATTAGGCCATATTTTCTGAAATGTTTAAAACTGAATTAGAGAACATGCACTCTGAAAGATGTGTATTAGGATTTCCAACTTGTGACTGAAGCCACTAAATGAATATTCTTCAGTGTTACATCTTACAGTTTTGGACTGAGATTTCTGGGATCATTAATGTTTCATATAAGCTCAAACACATCTCCATCTCTTTCTCTCTCTACACACACATCAACACACACACAATATTATACATAATAAGGACATATTTTGTTACCTATAATAAGCTGAGTTTAAAATGTTAACTTTATGTTTTTAAATGTTAGAGTCCTTAGAAATGTGAAACTTATAGTTAGAACATTTAAGCTTCTATTTTTCTAAAAACGAAAGGGTAATTTTAACATAGATCTTAGTACCAATGAAACACATCAGATAGACAGATACACTGTCCTGTTTCTTTCATTATGCACTAATAAAAGTTCAGCTTTCTGCTACCACATACCTTTCTGGTAAAATCAAAGGTACTGAGGCATTTTGGTACCCCTCTCCTTTGAATGATCAAGTTTGACTAACGTGCATCTTTGTGGGGAGATTTAGACTAAGAAATTAATGCATTTTCAATAGGATCTCTCGGCATGGAAGCCATGATGGCTGCTACAATATCTTTATGTATGGCAAGCTCGTTATTATTACATAACTTGTAGGCATTGCCAACGTGCTACACAGCCTCACTGCTCTCACCTCAGATCATTGCACTGGCACTGGGGTATACCTGTCTGTGTGCTTTGGCTGTATGAACCTTCCCTGTATTTCAGTAAAGTTGGTGTATTATTAATCATGAATTTCAATCAGTGATTTATTAATAATTCTTCTAGTAGCTCATCATAAACCTGATCTGTTTGAAGATATTTCTTGAGTGGATCGATCACATAAGAAAACATTTGTTAGGTACTCTCTGGCAACGTCTGCACAGTTTGGGCCCCTGTCCTTGGGCGAGATATTGCTGCTCCAAGCCAAGAAACATGGATTGGAAGAGGTATAAATCTGACAGCCAAACGCCTAGAGAAGAAGGGAAATGAAATGCATAATAGGTTTGTTTTGAGAAAAGACAGGAATAGTCATAATGAGCTCCCCCCACCCCAAATAACATTTACTTAGAAGCAGACTTGAAACTTGGCATGTGAGCAGAGTTCGAGAGTTAAATATAACTTTGTTGCATTACCCAAGTGTTTATTTGTGAGTCATTTTTGAGAGTTAAATGAAAACCTTTTCATAAAAGTTATTAGAATATAGAATCATTAGGTTTCTCTGTGTATTCCATTAAATTGTTTGGTTCACATGCTGTGGTCCAGCAGCTTTCTCATACGTAAACACAGAATAAACATCTGTCTAAGCACATAAAAAATGCATTATTAATACTTTAGCCTAGAAATTTGCTAGTTTTGTTAATATCCCCAAACCTTTCTTTCCAAACTCAGCTTGCACTCAAGGTAAAAATTACATTTGTACAGTTAAAGATTTTTAAAAAGATGTGATACTGCTTCACATAATGTAAAAAGCTTTGATTTTAGGCTGAGGTTAAGAAGCAATGGGGGGAATTTTCTTGTAGCAAAAATCAAGCAAGGAAGAAATCTAAGGTAATCTGCTATTGGTGGCTGCCACCATGAGCGCTGGTCAACCTAAGTCCCGTCATTCTCCCGGAATGAGGAGAAGGGGCTGACAGGGCCGACAGTGCTCTTTGCAAATGGGAGCTTTACAGAGAAGAGAGCTGGACTTGGAATTATAAACATCAACAAGATTTTTGGTGGGCGGCCAAAAGCCTTCTTGTTGGAAATGCCCATGTCTTTCCCAAAGCATTTGGCTCACCTCCTGACGTAATGGCATCTCAAAGAGAAATATTTAAATGGTCTGAAGTGAGAGTAATGGAAGGATTTCAATTACCAAGGCACATACTGGATTACTTTAAGTGGCCTAAATCAGCTTTAAGGCAAACTCACGGATCAGGCCCAGCATAGCTTTCCAATGAAATATGTATCTCTTCTCTCTGAAGGTAACACTGTGTGCTCTTAGGTAATGTAGAACAAAGGTTAGGAGTCAAGATGTAATTTGAGCAGAAATCTATTGGGAGATACAGATCGTAATTTCAAATGTGGAATAAGGCCAAAATGATTGAGCATGCTGAAATAATGGTCAAGGGGCTTTAGGTAAGTTTAAAATGATATAAATGATTTTAAAAATTTATGTAAATATATATGGAAAAATATTTGGAGGCACCAATAAAGAGCGGTTTCAACATTTTAGAGCAAAATATAATATCTTGAATATCCAGCCAACAGAAAAGAAAATCACTAACCTTGCATTTAAACACTTAAGCAGATAGAATAGAGCTTATCACTAAATGTAGAGATGCAGTTTTACTATTTAGCTCTCACATCATTGGCTGTGAGTGAGCAAAGACTACTTACTGAGAGATGAGGGATTTAGCTGGATCCATTTCCAGCCACTACAGAGATGACCAGAGCCATGTAGATTCAGTTCTCTTTCACATGATTTAATGTTCTCTTGTTTTTCCCTTTTTTTGCCTCTTTGCTTTCTTCTCACAGGTTCTCATGTGTAACACCTCTTAAACTCACCTGTCTTCCTTCTCCTCCCTCATCTAAAACTCTACTTGTGTCCCAAGGCTGGTTTCCTCTTTGAAAGCATCACATTCATTTTGCTTACTTGCTAAAAACCCACCTGACTGGACTGGTATCTTCCAAACTCTTTCTTATTTCCTCTTTTAAGTTATGTTCTACCTTCTAAGCTCCTTTGCTATTTGATTAAGTCAGATAGGTGCAACATGTGCATTTTAGAAATAATTTTCTGGAAAAGGGGGTTGAGACAAGACCACTCTACAACAACTTACACCTGGAAAATCACATTAATTAAAATAAGATGATAATGGTACAAAAATAGGCATATGTGTTGCTGACACAGTAAAAGAGGAAAAGAAGCTAATGAGATATAACATAGCTAACGTTTACTGACCACTTACTACGTGCTGGATGCTGAATTTACATGTTTCATAGTCGCACAAGCTGATGAGCAAGCACATGAGGATGTATGTTGTTAGAGGTGAAGGAGCTGAAAGTTGAAGTAACTTTCTCAAGAGCAGCTAGAGCTGAAGCTAATATCAAATGCAGGCCATTGGGCTCCAGAGTCATATCTTAACCTTTACACTCTACTGCTTCTGAAAAATGAAGTTTAATAAAGCAGTTGGGAAAGTAATCATTAACTAATAAGTATTTTGGGTATAACAAGCCTTAAGGGTACTTTATACCATAAACCAAAATGAACCATGGAAAGTGTTACATATTTTTTAAGCCATGGAAAAACACTAGAAACCACAACACAGAATTTATTTCAGTTCTGTAGGAATGATAATTTTCTAATTATTGAACAATACAAAAATATTACAAAGTCACATATTTGTCTACAATTTATTATATATTATAGTACTGACTTAAATTTCATTACAATTAAAAATAATAAAACAAAACTTTAAAAACTATCAGAACAAGAAAATATTTGTGATAAACATGATTAACAGAATTTATGCCTCAAATATATAAAAGTGCTTTTGTAGTTATAAAAAATACAAAGTTCCTAAATAGCTAAATAGGAAAGGATGATTGACACAAGAGGAAATACAAACAAGAGTAAATAAATTCATACTTGTCAGGATATATACAAAGTATTTAAAATTAATTTTAAATAAATTATTAATTTTATTATAAAACAGATATAGAAAAATTAAATATGCTATGAAAACCAATTAGAATGATGATGTGAATTGAAAAAAATTCAAATGAGGGATGGTGAACATTGTAGCTACTAGGGAAATAAGAGTTAGAGGCCTTGGAAAGTAGCAGAAGATGATGCTCAAACAAGATGCCCAGGTAGCCACGTTTGGCTCATGGGGACTACCAGACCTGGTGTTTGGAAGAAGGCTCAGAAATTAGGATGTAGCTTATGGCAGTGGTTATCAAATTTTAACATGCATCAAAATCACTGTATTGCCAGTTAACATGTGGCTGGGCTCCACTCCCAGAGTTTCTTATTCAGTAGGTTGGACTGGGGCCCACTGATTTCTAAGTGGTTCTCAGGTGATTTTGCTACTACTGGTCTGGGCCCCACATTTTGAGAACCACTAGATTATAAGAATTATCTGCAGATATACAGCTGAAGGTAGGAAGTATAATAAAATCAACTGTGGTGAAAAGGAGGGTGGAGTTAGAGAAGGAGACAGAGAGAAGAAGAGAAGAAAGGATGGAAAGAGAAGCAGTATTTCAAAAGGCTGAAATGAAAAAGGAATATTTTCTTCTCACTTAGAATATCTAGCCAGGGCAGCTGAGTGGGGCTAGAGAGAATTACAACACTGGCAGACCAAAATTCCCTAAATTTATGATCACCATTCTCTCACTCTGCCCTGTCCTCTTTCTTTCCCTTCCCTGCCAATGATTTTGAATGAGTAAATCTACTACAGCCTAAGCACCCCCACCCCAAAATGCACCCCAGCCTTCATCTCTTAACTAGCTTACATTCCTTGACTCTCCAAAGTTTGTCTCCTGCCTTCACCTCTCCCTTGAAATCATTCTCTTAGAGGTCACTGAATCTGAGATCTGTTCTCAGTACTATACCCTTGACCCAGTGATGATTCTATCTATTTCCTCTTGGTTTTCAAAACACACACTAACCTGGTTCTTTTTCCAAATATTGGGTCTCTGACCTGCATCTCTAATTTTTTCCTTGTTTGTAGCAGGCAGAGAAGACTTTACTGTATTAATTAATATAGTAATATGGTGATACAGTGTATTGGTAATCAATCCTGATTATCAAGGGAGATAAGGTTATTTTTATACAACAGGTGCAAAAGGAATATGTTCGGAACCCAGAGGATTCGCAGGGGCACTTCTTGACATTTTATCATTCAGGAGTTAAAGTTCATGGAAGAAGATCACAGCCCAATGCAGGCAAGAACACTAATGGCCCAAACTCTTCAGATCATCTTATTATATAAACAACCTAAGAACTAAGAGGAATTGAGGTGCAAAGTTGAGGTGAAATCCGTCAAGAAAGAAAAATCATTATGGCTTCATGACCAGCTGCTGAAACAAGGACTATAGTTGCTATGCTTTTTTCTTTGCTTTGTTATGTATATATTTGCATATTTTAGTTTCTTTTCACCACCACCCTCCCCACAAACCATTATGTTATTATGTAAGATGCAAATGCACTGGTGGTGGAACTTTTAAATTTTTTGTTTTTAAATTATGAGAAATCAAAGGGATATGTGACTGGAATAGAAGACAAATACTTTGCAGAGATGGAGAGTGACAGGTGAGATTATTTTTCTCCCTTTCATGAGAATAAATTGAATACCATCTCAAAGAGACACTCCTTGATTACTCTATCTAAAGTAGATCCCTATCTATAATTATCTAATTTTTTTGGCTTTTCTAAGACTTGTCGAAATTTGTTATTATTTTCTTTTTTTGGCTGCTTGTTATTCTTTATCTGCCTATCTCACTGGTAGGGAAGTTCCAGAAACCATGTCTACCTCAAATTTATATATTCACATTTAATACAATATCTAACAAAGAGTAAGGGCTCAATAAATACTTGTTGATTGAATAAATAAATTGGCAAGAATAGGAATGGTGGGTGAGGGGGTCGTTTAGAAGGGTTTTAGGTCTCTGTTTTCTACACAGCAGCTTCTTAAAGCTGAACAGAAAATAAAATGTTTAAGTCACAATATCTTGAATTTTAGAGTAAAGCTTTTAGAATAAACTCTTCTAAGATTTTCCAAAATTATTATTTTTTTGTACCAGAGAAGATAAGAATATTTTTCCCAGTTTGGTAAATGAAGATGGTAATATTGAGTATTTATAATTTAATAAATACTTTTGAGCATCTATAGTGTGTTATGCACTGGGACACTGCAGTGAACAAGCTTGGGCCTCTGCATGTATGAGGCTGACATTCTAGTGAGGAGGGTATAGGCAATAAATTGGTTAAAGCATAAACATATGAGATAATTACAGCTGGTGAAAAATACTCTAAAAAGATAAAACAGATTAATATAATAGAATATGCTGAGGAGGCAGTAATTTGGGTTAGAAAAGTCAGAAAGATTTCTCTGAGGAAATGGTATCTGAGCTGATATCAGATTAATAAAAAGAAATAAGCTATATGAAGATCTGAGGAAAAAGCCTTGAGGTCAGTGTGCTGAAGTGTAGTAAGTGACAGGTGAAGAGGGATGAATGATGGGGCAGAAAGACAAACAGAATCAAAAATCACATGGGGCCTTGGAGGCCATGGTAACAGGTTTAGATTTTCTTCTTAATGTGACAGAAATTCACTGGAAAATTTTAAACAGCAAGCCATTATCTTGATTAAAGATGTTAAGAAAGGTTACTTAATCACATGAAGTTTTCTCCTCTTATTCTAAAGACTTCACTGAAATAGTAGTAAGGGAATAAAAAAGGCATAAAACTTTAAGAACAATGATAATAGGAGAGAAGACAGCAGGAGCTAAAACATTACCACATATTTTTGGAAAATGGAAGCAGATGGACAGAAGAATGGTAACTGATTTAGATAGAAGCAGGTAATTATAAACTAAAGTATGTGCAGAGAATACCAAAGAGGACTGAGTTAATTTTTAGTGTCCAGAACTTGAAGTTATGAGGTACCATAGGGAGTGGGGTGGGGCAAAGTCCTAGAAATAAGGATTTCTAGGATAAAAGTTTGGATTGGATAAAAGTTTGTATGTGAAGCTGTTAGTATCCAGATGCCCATGCCCAGTCATGCATCAAGATGATGTCCTCTATGGCAAGTAAAGAAGCATATATTCTATGGAGAATCTGGACTTGAGTGGTGAAGGAATAAGGGCACATGGCAGCATGGACAGGTCTGTGAAGCTTAGAATGATAACAGAAGATTAATCTAAAGCCTGCAAATTGAGTAGAACAATTTTCATTCCCTGTTGCATGAATGTTGGTCTATACTCCTCAGGGAAGAAACTCAAGGAAATTTTTCTCAGAAGAAATGAAAAGCTCCAGAGCATATTTTCATATAATTCCCTGGCTACTCAGCTTATAGTGAAGCCTACCACTTGATCATGGACTCGATCTGGTTTTCAAACATCTAGTAAAGTATAAAATACTAGATAATAACAATTACACACTTGAGAAAAAACTTCAATATATAAAAAAAGAGAGATCAAAGCAAACAGAAAAGAAAAATCCTGGAAGAAACAGAGATAAATCGAAGAAGAGTATAATTATATTTTAAGAAATCTTTAATATCATGATGAAGATGAAGGATTGCATATCTAATATGAGATCAGGAAACTATAAGAAAAGAATAGAAAAAAAAATTAGATGAAATAAAAAATAGAAATAAACAGTTGAAAATAAAGTTGAAAAAAATCTTCCAAAAGGTAGAACAAAGAAACACAATGATGGAAAAAAGAAGAGAAAGAACAAGACTTGAAGCATCAGGCTATCTAAAATCTAAGTCAGAATATTTCAGATAGCTAAGAAAGACAGGAGAAAATATTATAAAAAAATAATACAAGAACATTTTCTCCAATTAGAGGACATAAATCTTTATATTAAAGAAGAATTCCCAGGAGAATAAATAAAAAAAGATCTACTTTAAGACACACCATCATGATATATAAGAGCACCATGGCAAATAGGTTTTTAGAATCTTCTAGAGAGAGGGGAAAATAAAAACAAAGGAACAATGTTTACCATACTAGTCAACTTTTCAATAGTAACCATGCTACTGAAAACAAGAAATGAAGAAACATTCACAAAGTACTAACAAAAATTATTTTAACTTAGAACTTTATACCCATCCAAATCATCAAGTTTGATGTTAAAATTAAATTATTTTCAGACATTTGAGTCATTCAAGGTCTCAAAAAATTAGTTATATACACAAGTAAAACATAAAATACATATAAAAAGAAACCAAATAGCTCTCAAATTAAAAAACTTAAATAAATAAAATGATGAAAATCCTAATAACTTATTTAATAAGAAAATATTAATATTACTATTCTGAGAGAGATAGGGGACTAGAAGTGCGAAATTGTGGTATAAGAGAGATAAGTCTTCACCATTCATAAAAGGAAGCCAAGAGATAATATCTAAATTCATACACCAAGAAATAGTAATTATATTATTTAGAAGCATAGAGACTAATGACAGAAAAAATAACAAGAAAATAAGGAATAAGAAGGGATGAGATAAGGAACTCCTGTTTTTCACTGGTTTTTAAATACTATCAAAATTAACAACATTTAAAGGAATAGTTGTTGGTGGCAAAGTGAAAACTAGATTGTGGAGAGGCAAGAATGGAAATAGGCAGCTATTTCAGTGGTCCAGGTGAGACATGATAGTGGCTTGAATCAATGTGGTAGTGGCAGAGAGAAAGGGAAGTGGAAAGATTCAGAGTATGTAATGAAACTAACTTAATTTACTGATATTGGCTGTGTGGTGTGAGAAAAAAGAGAATCATCAAAGATGACACCTAAGATAGCAGATGGTAGTACCATGTGTTAAAGTAAATAAGCCTAAAGAAAAACTTGGTTGGTGGAAGCATCAATCAAGATTTTTGTTTTGTGCATATTGTTTGACATTCTCATCCAAAAGGAGTGTCGGAAGCAGTTAGATGGGGTTTTGGTTTGAATCATGTCCCCCCAAAAGACGTTGAAGGCCTACCCCCCAATACTTGTGAATGTGACCTTATTTGGAAATAGGTTTTTGCAGATGATCAAGTTAAGATGAGGTTATGAGAGTGGGCCCTAATTCAATATGAACATATCCTGATAAAAAGGGGAAATTTGGACACAGAGACAGACGTACATAGAGGGAAGATGATGTGAAGATAGAAGGAGAATGCTGTTTAAAAGCCAAAGAATGTCTGAAACTGCAGGAAAGAAGAGAAAGAAGTATAACAGATTCTCCCTCATGGATCTGAGGAGGAACTGACTCTACTGGACTTCTGGCCTCCAGAACTGTTAAACAATAAATTTCTGTTTTCCAAGTCATCCAGTTTGTGGTACTTCATTATGGCAGCCCAAGAAACTAGTATAGATAGATATGCATCGAAGGTTTGGGGAGAAAAGAATGATGGAGATACACATTTTGGAATCATTTGCATATAAGTGGCATTTAGAGCCACGTGATTGGAGGAAATAACTTCAGTCATGAGCACAGATGGTGAAGAGGTTAAAGCTCAGGAATCAAGGTTGAGACTGAAGCGTTCTCACATTTAGAGACTGAGTGGAGCAGGGAAAGTCTTCAAAAGGGAATGAAAGAATAAGTAGCCAGAGAGGTAGGAGGAAACCAGGAGGGTGTGGTGTCATAGAAACCAAAAAAATAAAGTTTTTTGTTTGTTTTGTTTTTTTAAGAGGGAGTGGACAGCTCCTCAGATAGCAAATAAGATGAAGACAAAGAGATCACTGTTTTTGGAAACATGAGACTCATTATTGATGAGAATATTACTTTCTTGTGTTTGAAGAGGGTTGAGGATAGAATTTGGGGTGAAGAAGTGATGACACAAATTATAGAAAGCTCTTGTGAGATGATTCGCTCATCTTGTGAAGGAGATCAGAAAACAAAGTGGTGGCTAGAGGAAGACGTGGGATCAGAAGGGCAGCTTTAAATGATGGGGAACAATGGTGTTGAACAGATCACCTCTATCGACATTAAGTGACAGAGGCAGGTGAAGAGCAGTTCTAAGTGAGCTAAAATCTTCAATAAAAATCAGTGGCCATGGAGAGGTTAGAAGAAAAAGTAGATGAATGGACTGATGGCATACATGTTAAAGAAGTGAGGTCTTTTGATGGAAGAAGGAAAAGAAATGACTTAAAAACCGCAATATACCCCAACTCCAGGCTCTTACATTCAGCCATGTACAAGGGAAAAACAGCCTCCGGAGGGCTTTGTGACCTGTGGTCTTTACCCCTCACTTGCCCTGGATCCACCCAGAGCCGCTGTGGGCATTTGATATTTGTCATTTTTACACGTACTGCCCCAGGTATTTTGTTATTTTACTCATTTTCTTTTCTTCAAAGGGCTCCTCAAATTGTATACTTTTCAGGACTCCAAAAAACTGGATCCACCCTTGCTTAGAGGAATGAGTGGGGTGGAATTGCAAATAGTTTCGGTTAGTTTAAGAGAGTCAAGAGAGCATTCAGCGAAAAGGTTGACGAAATAAGGGAATTTGCCAATGACACATGTGATATTCAGAGTCTACCAAAAGACAAAATCCACTTCCTATGGGACTTACACATCATAATGTATAGAGAAAAGTGGAATACAGACTTTCAAGGCTTCTCCTTGACTTCCTTAATGCAAATTCCATTTTAAAGCAAAGCTTGATACAAAAAAGTAAAGATAAAAATAAACCATTGCTAGCTTTGCTTCTTGATGTAGGCAAAGATTGCTTAAGCAGGACAAGAAAGTGCTAATTGAAAAGAAAAAAAATAATAAATCGATCTGCATTAAAATTAATAGCTATTCATCAACAAACACCATTAGAAGAGTAAAAAAATCAAGCCACGGAGTGGGAGAAGACACCATTTGCAATATTATACGTACTGATCAAGGAGATGTGTATGAAGAATTATAAAAAGCTATGACCTATGATTCTTGTTGAGTTTCATTTCAGTTTTTGCCTTACGAAGAAGTTTTTGTTTCATTATGGTGTTTCTGCTTTATTTTATAAAAATGGGATCATACTGTACATGTTGATTTGTACCCTTTCCCCCTCACTCACTTTTGTTGTATACAAGTAATCAAATCTTAGAATACAAGGCATAAATAAAATAATTTAGTTTAACCATTTTTTATATTGATGTCATTTTTAATTGAAATATAATTGGCATGTAACATTAGTTTTAGATGTACAACATGATTCGATATGTTTATATACTGTGTGAAATGATCGCCACAATGTCTAGTTAAGACCTGTTGCCACACATAGTTACTAGTTTTCTTTTTCTTTTGATGAGAACTTTTAAGATCTACTCTTTTAGCAGCTTTCAAATGTACAATACAGTATTATTAACTACAGTCACCATGTTGTACATTATATCCCAGGACTTATTTATCTTATAACTGGAAGTCTGTACCTTTGGACCACCTGCCTCAAAGTCCTCCTCCTTCCAGTCTGATCTCTGTCAACCAGCGATCTGTTCTTCCTTTCTTATGGAGTCCTGGAGCAGTGAAGGGACTTGCTCAGGATGGCTCAACTGATTGATATCGGTGGAGCAATGTATTCTGACCTCTGATCTGCTGCTCCTTATCCTAGGAGAGAAAGTCTTACCAATGCCCTTGCATTGATCCTACACTCTCCCCCATGGTTGTGTCCAAATGGGTGCCTATCTCTTTAAAAAATTTTTATGAAAATAAGTTTCATAATTTCTTTCACTAGGTCATTTTTAGGGGGTTCCAGATTCCTCTAGGGATAAACTGTGATGAATTAAAATATCCCTTTATTCCCCAGGATGAAAGAGAAAAACTCTTCAGGAGCAAGAAGGAAGAGAAACATTCACTGCTAAGAAGGTTCAGGTTGCAAACTTCTCTTGCTTATTTATTGAGGTTAAAAGTTAAACTGGATTAGGACAATCATATTTTTCTGACACATTGACTTGCTTCTTAAGAAAACATATTCAGCTTTTTCTTTTTTTTCATGAATCATTTCAGTGGAAGAGCCAGAAGTTATGTTCTTTTGCTGAGTAGAAACACTGAAGGCCCCTTTGTGAGGGATTTAGCTTGCTACATGTATTTATTTGGGTCATTTTTTTTTTTTTTTTTTTACCTCTGGGCTAAATTTTGACTTAAAATTTATGCATGGAGCAGAAGGAGAGGCATTTGGGCTCATTTTTTTTTTTGTGATTTTTCCATAGACAAAATTAGCACCAAATTTACGGGCCTGATAACACTGTTCTCCAAACTGGCTGGGAAGGTTTTCTCACCGTTGTCAGCATCTCCTTCTCTCTCCATCCCCGCCAGTGACTCTTCTTCCTGGTTCCCAAGATCCAGCTCACTTTGTGCTGGGGCCGAAGAAGAAATAGGGCTGAGATAAAAATTCAGATGTGCTAGCCTTCAGAATATTAACAATGTGGTATTCAGAAATTTCTCTTCCGAATGGACTGCCCCACCCATAGAGCTACGCCATAATGTATGTGACCTTTCATTCCATGTGACTCTTCTATTTACAGAGGTTACAACCTCTGTCTATAGAAATTTCCCACTGTCATCGTCTGAAAGTTTCAGGTATGAAGCACACTTTCCATTTAGGTTTTTATTTTCTGGACAGAGAATTAAATTTTAAACCCGTCTAATCAAAAATAGCCCGAAATTGCTTTCCATGACATTTCTTCCTTCATAATGAGGAGGTGGGAGAAAATACCTTTATTGTTTCTATCCTGATTGTAAATAATTTAGAAAATATAGACATTTGTAAAGGAGAAAGTAAAATTCTACATAACCCTACCACTGATAGATGACTATTGATGTAATTTTGGTGTGTATTATACTATAAACATTCTTTTTGATACTAGCTTTTTAAAATTAAATCTGTATTGATCTTTTTGTATGTTGACAAATATAAATATACATTCTTAATGAATGGATAATATTTTATCTAAAAATATACCATCTTTATTTAATGAATTCAGTATTGATAGACAATTGACTCTTTCTAATTTTTATCAATGTGTGAATCCCTGTGATGAACATCCTTATATATAATACTATGTGCTCTTCTCTGATCTATTTCTCAGAAGTAATCCTTAGCAGGGGAATTTCCATGTCAAATGATTTGAACATCCTGAAGGTTTTTAATACATATTGCCAAATTTCTCTCTAGAAAGTTTTACCAACTCACATGCTCACCAGCAGTGTATAAAAGTGACTTATTTCCTTAACCCTCATCAAAATAGACATTCTAAAAATCCTTGCTCAGTCTACTAGGTGAAAGTACTCAATCCTATTGTTGCTTAATTTAAATTTCTTTGATTTCAATGAAGCTTAATGTCTTTTCTTATTTTCTACATGTATGTCTCATGATGTAAATTTTCTTTTCAAATCTTTGGCCATTTTTCTATGGGAAACAATTTTTTTTCTTATTGATTTATGAGAACTCATGTATTAAGTAGAGTAAACTTTTGTCCCTCTTTATTTTACATATTCTGTCTCTAGATTTTGTTTATGGTGAGTTTTGTTCTACAGAAGATGTCATTCTTATGTAGTTGAATCCATAAATCTTTTTCATAATGATTTCTGCCTTTAGGTATAATATTCAGAAAGTCCTTTCTAAGTTAATTTTTAAAACTCAATACCCATTAGGGTCTTTATATACTTGATAATGGAAAATGTTAACAGATTAATGACAGAAGGATCTCTGGATTACTAAAGGACTTCAAGCTGAATATTTTTCAAGGAGAGAATTTACTGAAATTTTTATTCATGGGGATTTACTAATGGCAAGTTGATGAAAGACAAAAATTGTGTAATTCACAATTATTTTGTGATGATAATTTCCTGAACTCATTAAACTTAAAATAATCTACATTCTGGTATTTGGTATTGACAGGCATCTGTTCTTCCTATCTGTCTCTATTCCATGCCAAGATATACATTTTGTTTTCCTGGTGGTAATAAGTTTAATAGAGGTAAGGCTGAGTAAATAAATAAAAGCTTTTCAATAAAAGCACAATGCTTAAAACCCTATTTAAGATGATATAGTGGCATCATAAGAAAAATGAGTATATTCATACTTCATAAACTGATATTTGAATTAATTTACTTATTGTTTCCATTACTTATTTAATTACAAAAGTAATATATTTGAATTTTCTCACAAGCAAGAATTAATGTAGAAATCTCAATTTTTTAATGGGCAAAAGCATAATCCTAGTTTCTTTATTTTTCTTGGCAATATTATAAATTTTGTAGATATACTGAAGAGGAGAGGTGAGGAGAGACATAATGGGAGGGAAAAGGAAGAGCCGTCTAGACACTGAATGTTTTCCATGCTGCATCATTCTTTAATTCTATGCAATGAACTCTTTGCCAGGGTATAGGACTTCAGAATTTAAAATGCTCAAAATAAGCTAAGTTTTGAACTCTGATAGTATTTTTGAAAAAAAAAAAGCATAATATTTAGATTTTAAAAAATCATTTCATAGTCAATCAAAATACTTCTCATCTTTCTCATCAGGTTTGGAAGAGCTTCTAAAAAGTCCAGGGCATGGCATGAACACACTTAATGTCCAAGGTCTCCATTCTGCTCTTGCCATCAGGGAAGCTGCCCACCAGTAACTGGCACAGGTTCATATTTGCTTTTGTCCTCTCTTGGTCCTAAAAGTATTTTTTTTTTGCTTTAATCTCTTTTACTATATTATGATCCAGTAATAAAATGTTAACTTGAAAATTTCCTGTAAAAATAGTTTACAGTTTAGGTGCCAATCTGTATAAATTACTCAAATTGTAGGTAAAATATTCATTACCTTCTATTGCATCTAACCTGGGTTCACAGGAAAATTCAAGTGTAATGTGCTTTATATAGAATGACTTGTACTTACTGTCCAAACTAGGATAACTTTAAGAGAGAAAGGATTGTAGGGACTAGTAATAATTAGGCTAAAATAACAGAAATAAACTGGAAGTGTCCCAGGCAAAGAAGGACAAAAGACCACTCTATTTAGAGAAAGAGTATAAAATATCTTATGAGGATATTGTCATAATTGAATATAAACTCTTCTTGAGATTGCTTATTTAGATACATCTCTAAACGTTCTGATGTCTTAAAGGAGGAGGTAGATTCCATAACTAACTAATTCAGCTATCTTTTATTAAATTTAAGGCTTCATAGTTCCCATTCCCAATAAGATATAGTCTCTTTCTTTTTTTTCCCCATGAGGTTGAGGAATGGCAGCAAATTAATAATAATATGGAAGATTTATAGGAAGACACCTCTACCTGAAAAGGCTTTTAAAGCCTGTGTTTATGTTTGTTTTTTTTTTTATCTGTATACTTTCTTGTTTTTGATTATTGTGAATGTTTGTAAGCCTCTAGTTAGGGAGTTACCAGATTAGAATGTTCAGTAAATATAAAAAGCAGAAATAGCTAATGAGCAGTATACCAGGGTATGAGTAAGCAGATAATCACTGTTAGTCATTTGACATGTATTATGTTTAATCCTTATAAAAACCCTGTAAAGCACCATTAACCCCATTTTACAGATGGAGAAAATGAGTTACTCTATCTTGCCTAGGATTACAAGTTGGGATGAAGCAGAGCCACTGTCTGAATCCAAATCTCATGGTCTTCACTCTACATGTTGTCTCTCTCTTAAGAGCGAGAGGTTGCCATTGTCTAATCTCCATCATCATCTCAAATTTTCTCTGGCATAATTCAAGACCTGTAATTACAATGTAATATTATGTTATCTTTTCCAGCAAAAATAAATATGTTATTTACGTTTTCTATGGACTGGGTCTCCTAGTCTACCTGTCATGCCTGCTTTGTCAACATGTTTAACCAAATGGAATTACAACCACCTTCCATAACTGATGATTGTATCCCAGTGACAGGAGTGATATTATTTACTCTTAGCCACAGTAGTTTTAGAGGTTATAATAAACTAAAAAATAATAATATTTTCCTAAAACAGATTGTAGCTCTGTTTGCTTAACCTTCTGAAATGGTAATCTGCTGTGGTAGCCAGTTTAAGCCAAGCATTATGTAGCATTCTCTGTTGTACTCCACAGTCACAGCACCCCTATCTCTCTGAGTCAGATTTAAATAACAAGTAGTAACAGGCCCACTGTGGAAACTGTTTATAGGAACACAGTTTGATGAGTGTTAATGATACACTGATGAGCATAAACAAACAACTTATCAATTATACATAGCAACAAGACCCTCCGTAACCTGCCTCAGTGTCTTTGTAACTGGGAGGAAGGCTAAATCAGAGCCTCCTCTGATTTAAGAGCTCAGGTCTGGGAACATAGGAACATTGGCCTTAAAAATTCTAGCAACTGTTATGTCCACTCCTATCAAGACTTGACCTGCTAATACATTTTAGAGTCACTGTGAGGTGAAAGGTTATGTGTTCCTGCTTTGAGGCATTTGTAATCCATCTTCCTGAGGGCAAAAGTGGAGACTGTTGGTCTCTTTGCCAGTTACTTTCTGTCTACCATCCCATGAAATTTAGCATGCTGGATAAAAGCATTTATCAGAACAGGTTCCAGTTGCATTTCTTTTCTAATTTGATCATTCTCCCCTGTCTATGAACATATCAACATTCTCATAATTCTAAAAAATAAAACAAAATAAAAAACTTCCCACAAAAACCTCACATTTATTTAACAGTGCCTCCCATTTAAAATCTTGTTCTATCTCTAGCTTTTAAAATTGATGCCATACTTTTTTAAAAGTTATTTTATTTAAAAATATTTCTAACAATGTTTTTAAATTCCAAACAATCCCCACCTTTCAGAGAATGAGCAAATATAGTATAAATATAGCATAGTACTTTTTCTCTTGAACCACTTGAGTACTTTTTCTCTTGAACCAGTTGCTAACATGATGCTCCATCAGCCCTAAATTTTATTATTTGAGACAGAGACCTCAATAGTTTCCTCTCTGTATTCCCCACAGTGAGAACTACACTGCCTTTCCATACTTCTGTCAGAGGAACTGCTGAGCGACTGGATATGTTTAAATCAAGTGTATTAGATGATGCCAAAGTCTTCTCTAAAAGGGATGTCAGACTTCTGAAATAATCATCTGTTCTCTACCTTCTTTATTAACTAAATTTTCTTTAACACCAATCAGGCTGGCCTCTATTTCTGATGCTCGACAGCAAGAGTTCCTGACCTATTCACAAGCTGATGTTCTTTATTTTCTATTTTCATCTTCTTTGGTTGCTTTGTAGCACTTGACATTTTTTACCTTCCTGTACTGTTTTAAACTCTGTCCTCATTCACATGTTTATTCATTTATTATCTTTCCTGTTGTAATTTTTCTTGGCACTATCCTTTCCTATCCATTGCCCCAGTCTTATGCGTGAAAGACTGTTTTACTTGTCTTCGTGCCCCTCGAAAAACCTAATACAGTGCTGGTACATCATATAAGAAAAATACTATTCTTAAATTGACACAAAGATTGTCCTACAGACAATCAGCATCAATAACTCTATAACGTAAGACTTCTACACTAGAGTTAGTAGAAATATGGTGATAAATTTCAAGTCCTGCTTATTTATTGAAAAAAAATTTCATTGATCTATCATTATGCTTTCAGAACTCTAGAATTCATCCTGCTTTTAAACTATATTCAGCCCACAAACCTATTGCACAAGAAAGTGAATTAGCTCATGTTTATTTCACATGCAAAAGAAATTTTTGCTTATAGATGATTAATAGACTAACCTACATCCAAACAATATTGTGTAATTAATGTATTAGTATGAAAGATTAGCTTATGAAAGCTGAGGCAGTGTTGCAATAGAATTCTTATTATTATTTACTGTACAACTTTGATAGATTTTTAAGTTATTTTGGGGGACAAAGACCCTACCTCTTTCATCTCTGTATGCCCTACTCCTATAAAAACCACACTGCTTCACCCGTGTGTTCACAGTATCTATTAAATGAATACACTCAGAGAGCAGACACAGGAGAGGCTCTGTGTTGACATAGCTGTTGGGTCCAGTTAAGCAAAAGAGTGATAATGATGAACTCCTACCAAGGCCCAACATCTATGAAAGACCTTCATTTTTCTCATTGATATACGAGAAAAAGATTTAACCCCTTTATTCCACTTCTTTCTCACATTTTACCAAAATTATAAATCTTTTTTCACTCTATTCACAGAGAATGAAAAGTTTGATAAAAAAATGAGTGCCTTCCTTAGGTAACCAGCATTCAATCTGCTAATCACTTTTATACCTGTTATAGTTATAAATGTGTCTCTCTGAGAATAGGAAACTACAAAGCAATTTTTGGAGACCTTCCAAAATTTCAGAACATAATTTTGGTCCATCTACATCAGTCAAGGGAAACTGGTAATTGGAAATTCAGAAATTAATTTGCCCTTTATCCATGATTTACATATGTTAGAGGATGGGTTATTATCAGCTGAGATTCATGATATCACTTTTCTGCCAATTCAGAGGCTAGTAATTATGACTTTAGCTGGGAAATCGTCGCAAAATCCTAAGTGAGGCTTCTGCAGAAAGAAAAATCACTTCTCGTCATAGCCCTAACAGAGCACTGAAAAAATTCATGAGGCCCAAATAAGAGAGAGTTTTCTAGAGAAGAGCATAGAAGGGCAGGGCCCTGACTCAAAGCAGCTTGGCGGGACCCATTAAAACTATCCCTTCTCCCACAGCAGAGCTAGAAGCAGGATTTGAGAAATCTCCAAAGAAAGAAATGGGACTACTCTCAGAATTACAGTCATATAACTTTGGAAACTAACACTTCATGGCAGTAGGATTAGGAAATATTCCTTAAGGTCAATTGATTCTATCATCAGACAAGCTATTTTTAAAAATGTTTTTTAAAACCTCCATATAGTCTTACTGGGGTGCGGTACTTATTTCCTCCTTCCTTTATCTTGGCAGAACATCCCCATACTTGGTTTCCCACAAGGAAATGCCAAATCCTAACATCAGACAGTTATACTCGGAGCAAATAAAAATTATTCCACATTTTCCTTTACAAATCAATCATAGTTACTATTATCTATTATATTTGTAAAAATGTACCCAATTGCTTCAGACATTCCTATTCACTTGAACATGTATTTTTAAAGATCTCAGCTGTAGTAAACCTCCAATCAAAGGAAAGAGGAAGGCCTGATAATAGTAAATGAGACAACTAATTAGACATACTTCCAGGGTTACTGGGCCTTATCAGAAATGAGGATTTTTCAAGACAGAGCTCTTTTCCTGCAGCTCCTCAAATCCAAGTGTGGGGCTGGGAGGAGCGGCAAGGGGAGGCAGTTGCAAGGTGTCCTGTCCCGGAGTCAGGAGGGTCCTTTCCAGCGTTAATCAGAAGGATGGAGAAGATGCCCAGGGAGAAAGGTGATCTTTCACATCATCAGGATTTACAGTCAAGCTTAACACCTTTTCTCACACTGAGAATCAGACAAGGAGCCCACACAGTCCTCAGCCACGGGTGTGAGGCGAAGCAGGCTGAACTTGCCAGACGTGTCTTCCAGATCTTCACATGCCTGTTAAATTGTTACCTATCGTTTAACTCTAATCTTAGGAGGTTGATTTTTCTTCATTTGTTAAAAGAAAAAAAAAATGCAAGGACTCATTCTTCTCTAGGTTTCACCCTGAAGCGCACTCCACACTGGATGATCCATAGTTTAATGAGATTTACTGTCTTTTGAGTTTTCTAGTTCTGCCCACAGCAAGATGAACAAAATAGAACATTTGGACGTGCACTTTCAGTAATATCACTGCTTTCCACTCCCTTTGGAAGGGACAAAATTGCTCTCTGCTACGATGTTGCTTTCTTCTTTCTTCTCATTCTTTTTAAACAATATACATTTCAAATATTCATGGCATTTTTTATTATTATTGTGAGAAATGAATTATATTCACTAAGAGGATTCAATGATGTGCTAAAGTGGTACTAAGATTTTCTTTAGATTTTATCTTAACTTTTAAAAACTCCCAAAGTCAAAAATATAAAGTTTGACATCATTAGTGGTTTCAATGAGTTAGCAAGTTTAAACAGATTCATATAAGAGTAATAGCTATTTTTTAAAATAACAAATCATATTAAAATCCAAGTAAATATCATCTAGTAACTGGTAGCAAACAAGATGTTTATACTTTACTTGATTCTTTAAGCAAATCACATTAAACTTAAGTAACGTCTCCCAAAGTTTGTGTTAAAGCACCTGTTTTCTTAAGCAGCCTTTGTGAGAAATAAATTCCAAGTAAGTAGATAGGACATGAGGCCCTTTTAGAATGGCCAAAAAGTATGTCCTAAGTTAAACCCAACACAAACAGAAATACTATGTGACAGCTTGGTCCACTAGTAACTCTGCTAAGTTAATTCAGGTTACCTCTATTTTTCTAAAGCTGTTGGATTTAATCTGTTCTTATGTATAATGTATGTTACTGAACTACCAGAACTACTTTATGACGTACTCTATCTTTTTAATATTGAAAGAAATTATATACTTTAAACTTTAGAAATATCAGTACTATTTTTATTTTTAGCTTATTTATTTACTTATTTATATTGGATATTATAGAAAAATAATATGGACTAAGAAAGGTTAAATTTTAAAATTAGCCTGTTCACTATCTAATATAATGTTGCTTTACCATTCTTTTCTGCATTTATTTTATTATATATCTTAAAACCACCCTATTGAAGTTTGGATTGACATACCTCCCCCCCCACCAAAAAAAAAAAAAACTATACATATTTTTAACATATTCAATTTAATGGTTTGGTAATAAGAATACACTGTGAAACCAACACCGTAATCTAGGCCATAAGTTTATTCATCATCTTCAAAAGGTTTGCCCCTTCCCCTTTATTTATGCATAGTATATAAGGGCACTTAACATAAGACCTACCCTCTCAGCAAAATTTTAAGTTTACAGTGGTGCGGTTAACTTTAATTCCTGTGTTGTACCCTAGATCTCTAGAACTTATTCATTTTTGCATAGCTGAAACTTGGTGCTTCTCTACCAGTACCCCCCATTTCCTCCTCCCCTCAGCCCATAGTAACCACAATTTTACCCTCTGGTTCTATGAGTTTGACTAGTTTAGATTACTCTTAAGAGTGGGATTGTGTAGTATTTACTGTGTGACAGGTTTATTTTACTTAGCATAACGTCTTCCAGGTCCATCCATTTTGTTGCAAATGGCAGGATTTCCTTCTTTTTAAAGGTTGAATAATATCCCATTGTATGTAGATACCACATTTTCTTTATCCATTCTTATATTGATGGACAAATTTAAGTTCCTTGCATACCTTGGCTATTGTGAATAATGCTGCAGTGAATATGGGGGTACAGATATCTCTTCAATATCCTGACTACAGTTTCTTTTATATACTCAGAAGTGGGATTGCTGGATCAAATGGTAATTCTATTTTTCAGTTTTTGAAGAACCTCCATACTGACTTCTGTAATGGCTGCACCAATTTACATACTCAACAATGTACAAGGGTTCCCTTTTCTCCATATCCTCATCAGCATTTATCTTTTGTTTTTATTTTTATTTTTATTTTTTGAATAATAGCAGTTCTAGCAGATGGGAGGTCATAACCCACTGTGATTTTGGTTTACATTTCTCTGATGATTACTGATATTGAACAGATTTTCATATACTTTTTAGCCATTTGTGTATCTTCTTTAGTGAAAAATCTATTCAGGACCTTTGCCTATGTTTCAATTAGGTTACTTGTATTTTTGTTATGGAGTTGTAGAAGGTTCTTACATATTGTGCTTATTAATCCCTTATCAGATATATGGTTTGAAACTGTTTTCTCTCATTCTATAGATTGCCTTTTCATTTTGTTGATGGTTTTCTTTGCTGTATACAAGCTTTTTAGTTTGATATAGTCTCACTTGTCTATTTTTGTGTCTATTGCTTGTGCTTCTGGTGTCACATCCAAAAAATTATTACCAAGTCCAATGTCTAGAAGTTTTCAATGCTGCTTTAATTTTAAAAATTTACCCCATTGTGCTCCTTAAGGATCTCAATGTGTTTAGAGTGTGTACTTCTTGACTGTTTTTCAAACAAAAGTCTGATTAATTCCTCTACATCCCTTAATACTCAATTCACTGTGAAGCCAACATAGAATTGTTCTCTATCTTTCCATAGCCTTTTGTCTTAACCCTTCTGTTACAGCAGTTGTCAAACCAAATATATATAATTACTTGCAGACTCTCCTGAGTCCTCTCCCAGACTGTCATTTCTGGATGTCTATTCTTATGTGTGTGTGTGTCCCAAAATGCCTTTCACAGAGCCTGGCATATGGGAGGTGCTCACTAAAATCTTTCAATAAACAAATTAATAGACTAAATAATATCTTAATAAATTAAGGGTCTGGAATTGAGCCATTTAAAAATTCCATGAAAACAAAATAAACAATTTTAGTACCACCCATTAGAGATGTGCATTTCATAATCAGGAGGCTTCCTTGCTGCTTATGACCCTCTCAAAAGGTCAAAAAGAAAACAGAATAACCTATAAATTATAATAGTAATTTTACTGGATCATTAGATTGACGGTGTAAAAAAAATTGCTAAAAAAATATAACTAGCCAAAACAAGAAAAAATGCTCTTAGTCTTAACAATTCCAAATGCTTGATATAAGTGTTCCTGTTCTGAAATGTACATATTTGGTGATGTTTGTTCTGATTGGTACAGAAAATGTGCTGCTGTAAACAAAACCATAAAAGGCTGTGTGAGATGGAATCTTGAGTATCTAAAGGTACTTAAAATAAATGTTTCCACCCTCAAGTTTACCAATTTTCAAAACAGATGTCTTCTATCAAAGTAGCAATTTTTTTTCTTCTTTAATTTGGCAGGAGCTTTTGTATTTATTATATTCTTGATTCCCTGATAGAAAAGGGTTTTGTTTTTTTCCCCATTTTTCTTGGTTTTGTGTTGTTCTCTAAGAGACAGAGGTACTAAGGAGCAATGGTTAAGGGTGTGAGCTCTATAGGCAGGCAATACTGAGTTTTAATCTCGGATCACATAAAAATAATGGCTAACGTGGAAAATTTGGCTAACTAGGTGCCTAGCTTTGGGATAATTTTCTTTAATTATTCAATTCTCACGACTGATATTATTGTACATGCTTTTTAGACAAAGAAACTGATGTTTAAAGTATTAAATAAATTTTCTACATATATTCAGCTGGTTAGTGGAAAGATAGCATTTGAATCCAGGTCTATTTAATTCTACAACTCACTTTTTTAACTATTACACTTTTAATTGCTCACTAACTGTGACCTTCATTGAGTTCTTACACATCTCTGCATTTTGTTTTATTATTGTAAGGATTATATGAATTTACATTTAGAAAACACTTAGATGGTACTTAAGTACAAAGTACTAAGCTCTCAATAAAATATAACCTAGAAGTAATAATTATTTTTGCTTTTAATAGCAATTGTCTGTTAGATAATTTAAAAAAAAGAAAAAACAATTTTTTATATTGATCCATATATTTATATTTCATGTACCTTTCATTCCTTCCTGTAATTTAAAATTTCTGTTTGGTATTATTTCTCCCCAGCCTGAAAGACTTCTTTGACTTTTCTTGTACGATAAATATACTGGCAACAAATGATCTTGACTTTTGCTTTTTTTAAATTTTTCAACTATATTGAGGAATAATTGGTAAATAAAACTGTGAGATATATAAAGTGTATATCACATAATTTGATAAGTATACGTACACACACACACACACACACACACACACACACACACAGTGAAAAGATTCTTGACATCTAGTTAAGTAACATGCCCATCACATCATATTTTCTTTTGTGTGTGTGTGTGAGAACATTTAAGTTCTACTCTCTTAGAAAATTTCAATTATATAATATAGCGTAATCAACTATAGTAACCATGTTTTACATTAACTCCTCAGACCTTATCCATTTGATAGCTGAATGTTTGTACCCTTTTACCAACCTCTCCCTATTTCCGTCACCTATCAGCCCCTGGCAACCACTTTTCTCCTCTATTACTAAAGGTTTGAGGTTTGTTTGTTCGTCTGTTTTTTAGATTTAACATCTAAGTTATACCATGAAGCATTTATCTTTCTCTATCTGGCTTATATTCTCTCTCTCTTTTACTTAGCATAATGCCCTCAAGGTCCATCTATGTGGTCCCAATTGACAGGATTTCCATTTTTTCTCATGTCTGAATAATATTCCATTATGTATATACCATATCTTTATCCATTCCTCTGTTGATGGAAACTTAGGCTGCTTCCATGTCTTGCTATTGTGAATAATACTGCAGTGAACATGGAGTGCAGATTTATCTTCGAGATCCTATTTTTCTTTCCTCTGGATATATGTCCAGAAATGGGATTGCTAGATCAGATAGTAGATCCTTTTTCAGGTTTTGAGGAACCTCCATACTGTTTTCTGTAGTGGCCACAGCAATTAACATTCTCATGAAATTTTTCCTACATTTTAAAATTATTTGTATAGAATATAAAATTCTAAGCTTATAGTTATTTTTTTAACTTCAGCAATTTAAATATGTTATTCCATTACTTTCCAGCTTCGTTTCTGATAATAAATCAAATATATTCTTTTTGTTGTTCCTTTGTATGAAATGTGTCTTTTTTTTTCTGGTTGCTCCTAAAACTTTATCTTCGGTCTTCGGCCAATGTGCCTATGTGTGTAATTTATTTTACCTGAGGTTTGGTGAACTTTTTTGATCTCTGTGTTAATGTGTTCCATCAAATTTAGAAAATTTTTGCCCAATATATCTTCAGATATATTTTTCTCCCTTATCTCTCTCTTCTTTCCTTCTGGACTCCAAGTACATGTATGTTTGATCACTCGATGTTGTCATGTAATTTATTAAAGTTTAGTTTAATAATTTTCAATCTTTTGATCTCTATTCTTCATTTTTAATAGTTTCTATTGACCTCTGTGCAAGTTTACTGATTCTTTATTCTGCATTGTCCGATTTGTTCACCCCCAACTATTTTTTTTAACTTTAGATATATATATTTTTTAATTTAATTTTTAATTATAGTTGGCATACTATATTATATTAGTTTCAGGTATACAACATAGTGATTAGACATTTGTATAACTTATGAAATGATCACTCAAATAAATCTAGTACCCATCTGAAACCATACATATATTACCATATTATTGACTATATTCCCCATGCTATACTCTACTTCCCTATGACTATTTTGCAACTAACAATTTGTGCTTCTTAATCCCTTCCCCCTTTTCACTCACATCCCAACCACACTCCCATCTGGCAACCATCAAAATGTTCTCTGTATGAGTTTGTTTCTGTTTTATTTGTTCATTTATCCTGTTCTCTAGATTCCACATGTACGATTCCACAATTATATAACACTTGTCTTTCTCTGTCTGACTTACTCTACTTAGCACAATACTCTCTATGTTCATCCAATATGCTCCAGGTTGTAGCAAGATTTCATTATTTTTTATGGCTGAGTGATATTCATTGTATATATGTATATATATATATATATATATATATATATATATATATATATATATATATATATATATATATACCAACTCTTCTTTATCCATTCATCTGTTGTTGAATTCCAGGTGCCTCCATATCTTGGTTATTGTAAGTAATGCTGTGGTGAACATGGATTCACAGGTCCCTTCAAAGTAGTGTTTTGGGTTTGTTCAGATAAATATCTAGAAGTGGAATTACTGGGTCCTTCTTTGTTGCCTGTTATAGACTTTGTTTTAAAGTCTATTTTGTCTGATATAAGCATTGCTACCTTAACTTTTTTGTTTGTTTCCATTTTCATAAAATATCTTTTTACTTTCAGGCTGTGTGTCTCCCCCCTCTCCCCTGCTCCCTCCTCCTCTTCCTTCTTTTCCTCTTTCCCTCCAACATTTCTTGTAATACTGGCTTGGTGTTGATAAACTTCCCTAGCCTTTTCTTGTCTGGGAAGCTCTTTATTTGTACTTCAATTCTAAATGATAGCTTTGCTGGGTAATCTTGGTTGTACATCCTGGGTTTTCATCACTTTGAATATTTCATGCTAATCCCTTTTGCTTCAAATTTTCTGTTGAGAAATCAGCTGACAGCCTTATTGGAGCTCCCTTGTAGGTTATCTAACTGTTTTTCTTTTGCTGCTTCTAAGATTCTCTTTGTCTTTAACTTTTGACATTTTAATTATGATGTGGCTTGGTGTGGGCCTCTTTGGGATTATCTTGTTTGGGACTCTGTACTTCCTGGGCTTGTATGTCTACTTAGTTTGCCAGGTTAGGGAAGTTTTCCATTATTTCTTCAAGTAGTTCCTTACTCTCTCTGTTTGTACTGATCTTCTTCCCAACTATGGGTCACATTTTCCCATGTTTAATATTTTTAAATAATTAATAATTTAATTTTTAATGCACATTTAATAATTTTAAATTTGTGAATAAATATACATTGTAGAGATTCTGTATTCTGCAGTTCTCTATAATTTTTTTTTTTTTTTTTTTTTTTTTTTTTTTTTTTTTTTTTTTTTTTTTTTTTTTTTTTTTTTTTTTTTTTTTTTTTTTTTT